>JACVVK020000004.1:380000-407500 GCA_018292915.2 Batillaria attramentaria
GAGTCTGTCATAAAGGCAGGGTGATGACCCAGCACCTATAACGTTCTGTGTCTTGACATAAAGGTCATAAAGTTGATGCAGACGTCGTCGTTTAGAAGCCGACGTCTATAATCCCCTGTGCCTGCAGCGAGGACATGATGATGTAGACGACCCAGAACATTGTGATGATGACGGCAGACACAATCTTGGTCTGTTTGGGGCCGCCCAACTCCGCGTGTCCGAACATCTTCAGGTTACGGCGAATCATCAGTATGGTAATGGTCATCAGGGCGAAGACGGCGAACAGCATGACGCTGAAGCCCAGGGAACCCGTATGTACGGTCAGCTTGCCGCCCTGAGGGAAGACAAAGAGACATTTAACGTCCAGCGATCAATATCCAATCTACTGGGTTTTCTGCATGTGTACTACCAAGATCGGTTTTTTTTTTCCTCCTTTGATCGGATCTGAGAGCAGATCGGAAGGAGCAGACGCTCTAGATGGAATCTTGAGCGCCCGGGGCCCACGTGTAAACGCCCACTTGGAATGTAAGGCAGATTTCGACTATCACCTGAATTTAAAGACAGCCGTAAAACACGTTCCTCGTCCCCAACTCATCCTATAAATGACATTTTTATGTCTGATAACTTTTCGTTGTGTGCTGAGTATGACCACTAGCGTAGGGGGGGGGGGGGGGGGCTGAAATACTCCCCTTGGAGTATATTCTTGGTTGTGAAAATGTCACAGCAGCCTGGCAGTCTGTAAATACTTGAAGGCCCCCCCCCCCCCCCCTTTGATTTTTGGAGCCTACCACCCCCTTCCATCCCAAATTGTTTGACTTTTCGACCCCATCCCCCTCCCTGATCTGAAGGCCAGCTGAATCCGCCCACCCCTCATCCCCCTCCCACCCCCACCCCCGCCCTCCATCCCCGTCCCCCATCCCAGGGACGCCAGTGCTGACGATGTCAGAAGTATAAAACAGTGACCATGATGGTGGGCACATCACCTACATCTCTATCCCAATTCAACCTTGGACTAAACGATCTGGACACAGCAGCTATACTACTACTACTACTACTACTACTACTACTACTACCGCTCGCAATAATACAGGCGCTTCATCCCAAATATTTTACTCAAAGCGTATCTATACATTCACCGCGCGTGCTAATCAACTGACCTCGATCTTCCAGTAGATGGTGGAAATAAGCCACGGCAGCCCCATCCCCAGGAACACGTTGACGGCGTTGGACCCGTTGATGTTGCCGATCGAACTGTCGGCCCACTTCTCGTTGATGGCAGCAGCCCGCGAGGCGAACGTGTCCGGCATGGAGGTGCCGAGTGCCACGAAGGTGATGGCTGTGATGGTGTCCGAAAGCCCGATGATGCAGCCGAAGATGCCGGCCAGGTCCCCGATGAGCGCCGTCAGGATGGCGATCCACAACAAGGCGAAGGAGAACGTCAGCCAACCGCCCCCTACCGAGCAAGGGGGGATAAACGCGAACAGGACCTGGAATAAGTATAGAAATGTAACGGCTGTCGTTATGATTATGGTCACAAGGAAAGGTAAATATGACACAAGAAGAATTGAAAGAAATGATAAAGTGCAGAAGAAGGACATGACTACCATGGCATCACGGACATTCAATGATAAAATCGTGGGTGCTCGAAAATAGTGTTGGTTTTTTTCTCGTTGTCCCGTCTTTGACATTACTCTTATGTGGTGGAGAAAGACGTGAAACGAGCTCATTCCATCTTTGCTAGGCCATCTTATGCTTTGGAACAGTTTCGCTCGTGAGTGCGCCTGTACGCTCGAAATACTCTTATCTTCATGCTTAGTACAGTTCAAGTGGGTGCCGAACCTTCCAGAAGAACGTGATGAAATGCAGCACGTAGTCTATCCGCGTGGCCGACTCCACCTCCCCACCATTGACGTTCATGGCGCAGTAGAACTGCTCGCCCCACGATGACGTGTCCAGCTGCAGACCCTCCAAGTTCTTCTGCGTCTTGCTGGCGATCCGACTCAACATGCTAGCGAACTCTGAAACAGGGAGGCAGTGGGACACTGTTAAAGTTTCAATAAAAGTGTGGAGAACTTTTCATCGAATTCGCTTCATCTTTGCATAGGAATCAGTCACTTGGGACACAATATTATAGCCTATGACTGGTGACTCTGGTTGGCGTATGTGTTGGTCTATGAACGTAGAAGCGTAGCGCGTACTGAGCAGACGACATTATTTGGTTGCGGACTGAAGACCAGCTACACAGCTCTGATTGGTGGCTATTTTTAGCGACTTTGTTGATCGGCATGGAAGCGTTAGTCCAAAGACGTCATAATAAATCATAATTTTATTAGGTGTGACCTTACGTGTGTAACAGTCACTCATGTTCGTGTATATTGTTGTGCTTTATGTTATCTGTGTACTGTCGGTGGAAGAGGACGTTAAACTCCCAAACACCCACCCCACCCTGTGTACTGTCAGTGATAGCTCTTTTATTTTTGTTATGATGTACGACGCTTAGAGTCGGTGTAATTTACATGTATAGGCGCCTTGTAAGTCATTATTATTATTATTATTATTATATTTCTCTTTAATTAGAAGTCGCAAAGTCACCAAAATGGTCGCAACTGCCCAAAGGAACATCTAATCATTTGGCAAATAACCATAGAGCTTTGTCAGCGGCAGTTTTTCCCTCAGACTTTATTACGATCATAGAGACAATAAAGTGAAACAATGACACAGTGACACAGTGAAAAGGTGATCTAGACAGTGAAAAACTTGCACAGTGACACAGTGACTCACTGAAACAGTGACTGACTGGTCCGGTGACACAGCGACCCAGAGAGAAATGATATTATATTGACTAGCGACGGTTCACCGAATCCGTGGAAGAAATGTGAGCTGGGAATTGGGATGAGAGTTCAACAGGGTTGCGTTTCGAATTGTTTTATAAGGCGACATACAAATTCTGTGTTGAGTGCTTCAAGGGAAAGAAACTCGGACTGCGAGACATCGTAAACGGTTTTTTGTTTTGTTTGTTTGTTTGTTTGTTTGTTTTTTGGTCGATTGGTTGTTGATCTGTCTGTCTTCCTCACCTTCGTCGTTGATAATGGTGACGATGGCTCGCGGCACCTTGCCGATCTCCGCGCCCCCTGTCGGTCCCGATAGTTCCACCTGGAAGTTGGGCTCGTGTTCCGCTGCCTGGCAACACACAAACACCCACCATCTTGTCACACGAGGATCAAGAATCAATCACTTTTGTTACGCCCTCAGCCACCCCTCCACCCTCCACTCCGCCCCCCCCCCCCCCCCCAACTTGATTTGATGTCTGGCGAGTGTTTGATCATAATCATTTCTCAGAACTATCTAAAGCCGCGGTCCGGTTTCTGTTTGAAATGCGTGATGTTGAAAGATAACAAGGACCAAGCCCAGACATAGCTTTATCGGCCTCACGTAATTACTGGCGCTTGAAGAGGCCTTTTGAGTCAGACCGTCCTTTTCTTAGATTCACCGACAAAAGTTTTTTTTTTTTTTTTTTTTTGGTTTTTGCTTTTTGCAAGGGTTTTTTGTTTGTTTTGTGTTTTGTAAGTCGTCTAATAAAAAATAAAAAAATAAAAAACTGGGTGCGCCTTTTACGACGCAATTTCCTCCAAAGAAGGAGTGTGGCTGCCTACGTGGTGGTGTACTCGAAAACGGTTACACACACAATCGTCTCATTCAAGTAGATGGTCCTGGGACTGTAAAGCTTGGACAAACTAATGAACGACGGAATCCGAAGCGCAGAATAGTAACGTTTGTACACTAATCAACGTTTCCTTGAGGCAGTAGTATGCAAGTCTGATAGTGTCAGTCTTACCTTTTTCGCTCCTCACCACTGCTATCTTTTAAGATTTTAACTGGCTCATTCCAATCTATCCTTTGTTTTGGGTTTTATCACTGGTACTTGTTCTTGGTTTTTAATCTTGGGCTCTGCCTGTCCTTTATTTTTTCGACTCAGTTGTGTGTGTGTGTGTGCGCGTGTGTGTGTGTGTGTGTGTGTGTGTGTGTGTGTGTGTGTGTGTGTGTGTGTGTGCGTGCGTGCGTGCGTGCGTGCGTGCGTGCGTGCGTGCGTGCGTGCGTGCGTGCGTGCGCTCTTTTACTTTTATAGTTGTTCTTACGTAGTGTACATTGAGTGAATGTGTTTTGTTTTGTTTTTTACTTCGGTTTTAGATTGTAAGGCGCCTAGAGCTCGTTCCCCGGGGATAGGAGCCCTATAAATATTATTATAAGTAGTAGTGGTAGCAAGGTTTGTACGGTAAGCTGTAGCTCCTCGACTCAGTAATAACGTTTGTATACTGAAGACCTCCATTTCAAACCGGAGGGGCCGTGGAAATGGGGAAAAATCCCAGAAACGCACGCATGCACGAAGGGAATCAAGTTCAAATATCTTTTATGAAGATTAAAGAACTTGATAGAGAAAGACTTCGGTTAGCCGCGAAATAGTCTTACAGTAATATCGTTTGTGACGCAGTACAAAATTGTAATCCGCTATGCTTGTATGACGCAACATTCAACCGTTATGTGTGCCTGGCACAATAATACCATTTGTGACGCAGTACAAAATTGTAATCCGCTATGCTTGTATGACGCAACATTCAACCGTTATGTGTGCCTGACGCAACAGTTAGTTAGTTAGTTAGTTAGTTATTTAGGGCTTGACGCCGCGAAAGCCTGACGCAACAATACCGTTTGTGACGCGGTACAAACATAAAACCGTTATGTTTGCCTGACGCAATAATACCATTTGTGACGCAGTACAAACATTTCACCGCTAGGCTATGTTTGCCTGGCGCAGTAATAACGTTTTTTTGTCGCACGTTTGATCCGCGTTCAACGTCACGTTTAATCCGCCGTCAACTGGAAGTACACAAATCAACTCCCTTTTGCGATGCCACTTACGGTCACAAGTCCGAGGCAAAAGCGATTTTTAACCCGCTGTCGCAATGTTTAATCACGCACTCGCAATTCTCTGTTGGCGGCGAGATTTTGCTTGTTCAGGGGACGTCACTGGGGGGACCGGGTAGTGTTTCCCTGTCACGCGGTTGTCAAAGCACGCCATACTGCCGACTTGGTGCTCTCCCTTCTCGCGTAGCAACCGCTAATCTTTTACAGCAAACGCAATGATTGTCCTGACGCCGGCTGCCGTTCTGAGGAAAGTGCCGCTGATTACTTTAGCAGCAGAACTTTTAACGCTAAGAACGTTTTGTTCGAAAGCACTGAGTGAGGGGAAACCACTAGTAAGAGAAAATGTTACACACATGCACACGCACGCACGCACACACACAAACTGACACACACGTACACGCACACACACACACACACACACACATGAACGCTCGCGCACGCACACACGCACGCACGCACAGCTTGTTTGATTCTCAATGAATGAGGTGGACAAAAAGACAAGACAGGAAATCTCGGGAAATCAAGAAGAACTGCATCCAAATTGCACTCTTTGCAAGAGGGCCGACTATTCTGTGATATAGAGCGCATTTTTGGTTTTGTTCGTTTGTTTGTTCTTTTGTTTGTTTGTTTGGTTGTTTTTTTTTATCGCAGCAAAGCATCTAGTGTGTCTGATTTTGTCCGTCTAATAAGACAATGACCAAAGATCCAGTTCCTTCCAGAGACTGACGTAAACTAAGTATTCACCTGTCCTTGAAACGGCCATATATACCGGCTAATTGGCGAACCTAAGACTAGCAAGAGGAAGGCCCGAGAGCCTATCTCTCTACCAAAACAAGGCTGTCATGTCAATGACCGTAACTCGAACATTGACCAAACAGCGACCGGTCCAATAAGTCATATCTCTGTTATCTATAACCAAGAAAGTTTTGTCGTTGACGGAAATCTTACACTCTAATTCTGATGCAAACCGGACCAGTAATTGGTGCTTTATGATATTCCCTGAGCCCCTGATTGGTCATTACGAGGTCACTGGCGGAAGTGTTCAAGTTTGCAATTTCCTGTTGAAGCTGATTATGAGGACGTGTCCAGTTTCAAGAGACTGGTAAAGTGGATGAAAGGCAAATATTGTGTTACGGCCTGCAGGGACGAAATGAAGTTTAAAAGAGTTCAAACCACCACATAAATAATAATAATAGTAATAGTAATAATAACGGTGCCACATAAAGAATTCTTTGCCCCGAGTGGGACTCGAACCCCTGACCTTTCGCACAGGTGACAAATCTCTTAACCACTAGACCACCGACCGCCCCTAGACCACATCAACCACTGAAATCTTTACAAAGCTACTCTGCAACTTCTTTTGATTCCAACGTAAATACAATTTCCGTAATCTAATGAATGCCTGTGGTTCGCGCAAACTTTCAAAGCTTGAATCTCAGGTGTCAACTAAAAAAAAAAAAAAAAACCCAACAAACAAACAAACAAACAAAAAAAACCCCTCACAACTGTTATTCAAACAATCGATTCGAAGGAAAGGGCGTCGGGTGGATTGGTGTTTGGGAGTTTAACGTCCTTTTCCACCTTGTATGGAAGGAAGGGGGAGGGTGTGAATTGTCAAGTAATGAAACAACTAGATTTATTAATCGGATTAAAATATTCGATAAAATTAAAAACACCGGTTACGTGTAAGTACAAGTAAATGACGTAAATTTACCATCAAGTGGTAAAAAGGCCTAAGCACTCATCAGATCCACAATGCCTAGGCCTTTGTATCAAATGACGTATACCGTATATGCACAGAGGGCTATGGAATGTTTCTATTGCATCAAGTGAATAGTCCTCCCCCCACCCCCCCGCGCACGCACACACACACACACACACACACACACACACACACACACACACACACACACACACACACAAGCTGATATTCAACGTGAATGTTCACTTATTCAAGTTACTGATCACAACTAAGTGCCACACCAGTCAAACAACTTGTACACATTTTCCACGGTCCTCTTCCGCTGGCTTTGAATCGTTTTACTGAGTGTTACGCAGACATCAGGCCGTGTACCATTGTGTCTCACGTTGCAGACGTCCACGTAATGAACCGACAGTGTAATCAGCAAACACACACGTTTGTTTCTACTCCGTTCTCACGGCTCGCTTACAGAAAAAATCAATGTCGCGATAGCCTCCAGGGTGTGGGAAAAACGTTTTAGCGGAACAAGTCAGCAGTTTTGTTCAAGGCGCCACTAGCCTGACAGTAATGATGGTGCTTAAAGGTGTGTCTTAACTAGTAACAATACTGCTTCGCCGAACTTTCGTTCGCGAAGAAAAATTCCTGCGGCCAAACAATAAAAGCTTTCGGGCTTCGCTCAGCATGTAATGCGAAGACCAGAGATAGGGGTTTGATGTTTTTTCTAAGTGGGGAAATACTGTCTTGCTACAACATCATCATCATCATCATCATCATCATCATCATCGCATTAGCATGGGCGCTTTTTCCCAGATATTTGGCTCAAAGCGCTGCGAGCTAAACCCAAGACGCACGCTCACGTGAATCACACGCATTCTCTCAGACACTGGACATGACCACACAACAATCACGTGTTAACTGCGAAGGACCAGCTCAGCAATTTCAGTTTCGGAATTTTAGAATTGCAATTATTTTCGAATTTTATGGGCTTAAAATTTCAATTTCAGAACATCAGGACAATAAAAATACGTAAACAAACAGATGGAGTTCCGGTGTGAATTATTCGAGGGTTTAGACTAGGGTGAGGTCTGGACTGGGAGCTGACATCGGCATGACATCAGATTTCAGCTTTCGGACGTTCATCACTAAACGACTGTAAACAACTATCTTTCACAGCAACAGCAACTAAACATATATACATTTTTTTTAAAGTCCAAAACCAAACCAAAACAAAGCATAAAGAAGAAGAAGAAGAAGAAGAAGAAAACCCCATGAACTATACAAAACCACCTTTCAAAGAGTAACAAAAAACCCCAAACAAATATAAACACAAAACCAAACCACCTACCCCCTCCCCCAAAAAAACAAACAAACAAACAAACAACAACAGCAACAAAATAAATAAATAAAATAAAATAAAATTAAAAAAAAATTAAATAAAATTAATAAATAAAATTAATAAATGAAATTAATAAATAAAAATAATGAAAAATAAAATAAACGTAACAAAATGAAACTGACATAAAATATACTAAAATAAAATAGGTTAAAGTAAAATAAAATTTATAAAATACACGACACAATCGAACAACAGACACGTGTAAGTCCTTGCACGACTTGAAGTAATGACTTGGAACTGATTCCAGCATGACATCACATTTCGATCAGGTTTCCAGGCGATCACAACTGCACACACACAACCGTGAGTGGGCGCCCGCCGAATTATTTTAGGCAGGTGACATGCTCGGCCACCGTGGATTATTGGTGATAGTTAGGAGCCAGGGTGGCATGTTACACCCGTGTGCGCGTGTTGATGTAGAAGCTGTAGCAAAACACCCACACCTTCACACCGCAAACACCCTCCCCTCCGCTAATCGATGGCCGAGTATTGGGGGAACAGTGGCACCTAATGTGCTTTTGTAGTAGCAACCTGGTGTCGCCTCTAGGTGCCAAACGTTGTCCGCAAATACCCTGTGACAATGGTGATGGCTCCAAGACAACACTGACAACCTTGAGCCGCAACCTCAACTTCGATTCGGCACACACAACCGTGACGTCACAGGGCTCAGACGTCATGACAACAGAGTCTGGCACCAAGGGTTACAGATGGCCGAGGGATCACGATGGCTCAATGGATATCTGAACGTGGCGAGGGTGTTTGTCGAGGGGATTAGCTTGTAGGTCTGCTTTTGTGTTGTATTCCATTGCACTTTCTGTGTTTAGTTGGTCAGCTCTTCTGTCGGACATGTCGGCATTTAAAAAAAGAGAAGCCTTCATTCAGTTTAATTTTCTTTACATTTGAACAGGTTTGAGAACAGATTTTTTTAATAGTTTTTTCCCTTCAGATTTTGTTATTTTTTGTTGTTTGTTTATTTGTTTGGTTTTTTTTTAGAGAGATTTTTATATTTTTTGAAGTGCTTTAATAACTGCAATATCCGGTCGGACTTCGTAAATCTTCTATCCTGCGAGCTGCCACACCGATATCCAACCCGAATATCATGCAGTTTGTTTCGCGATGTAAGAGACAGATCTTAACTGTTTGTATATAAAAAAAAGTACTGAAATGAACCATAAAGTCTCCTACTTGAATTCCGATGATCCCGATGAAGATGGCCTTGGAGGTCTCCCCGTGGCTGAAGGTGACCTTGTCCGTACCCCCGACGTACTCCTGCCCGGCCTTGGCCGACAAGTCCTTGGTTCGCCAGGTCACGCTGACCTCGCCGTCCGCGCCGTTCACCCGGTTGATGACCAGCTGGGCCCGCTCCGCGCTCTCCTTCACGATAAACGACGGCTTGGCGAACTCCAGTTTTCCGGGCTCTGCGATCAAAGGTCAAGGTCAAGGTCAGATGAAGGGTCAAGGTCAGATTTTGGTAGCCCGAGGTCAAAAGACAGACACACATCTTACTTACGCTCAGTTGGTATAGTTCGCCCGCTAGGGGGGTGCAAATGTATCCCAGTCATTTGCAGGAGGAGCAAATGTACTTCAGCTCTCCATTCAGCGGGGCGATTGTATTCTCCATCCTTAGTTCGGTCAGCTCTCGCGATATTTTCGCGGTATTTTCATCGAAAGGCTCATTCGCGGGAAGCGAAACAGTTACAAATTACAACAGATACTACACACGGACATACACTTTCACCATCTGATGGCTACATTCGTTTAATTAATGCTGTCGTTGAAACGAGGTTAGCTGTCACGTGACTTCAACTCGCGAAACCCAAATCCACGGTACATGGGGTACATTTGCTGCCCCTGCAAATGACATACATTTGCACCCCTAACAGGCGAACTATACCAGTTGAGCCTTACTTCCATGATCATCGGTATCAAATGAAAATGTGAAAAAGACCGACGTCAACGGTGCTTCTTACTTGGGGACAAAGTTGTAAAGAGAATGTACTCGTGACTCAGCCATCAAGATCATTATGTCAGAGTCATGTCAACGCATTGTGTTATGCGCTAGAGCTTTTGAGTTCAGCTCTGGATGTTTTGAGACAACCTGCTCTGACAAATAAACATTTACAGTACTTTACGGCATCTACTATTGACACTGGATAATCACAACCTCAGACGACACTCATTATACTCTCAGAACAAACAAATATATCTCTTAACATATTGCCGTATAAATTCCCAAAATGAAATCTTCAAAATATCAACGAACGGCTTCACAGTTTTCCTATGAAGCGACCAAAGTATCTCATGAAGCTGAACATTGATATGAATTAAACATGCGTTCATTGACGACGGAAGATTAGTTGAAAGCACAGGATAAAAGCTTCAGTTTGTTTCTGCATTACTGATTATAAGCAAAAATATTTATTATATTGCGGAAGAACTTTTGCAATATCCACAATTTCCGCATGTAAAACTCAAATTACAACATACACGAATATTTGTTATATTGCGAAAGAACGGACCGCACCATTCACGGTTTCCGCGTTAAAAACAACTAAAACACACAAAAATATTCATTATATTGCGGAAGAATTCATTTTACATTCATGGTTTCCTCATTAAAAAAACAACAACATTAAAACAGGTTTTAAAAAAAAAACTGTATCAGATCATAGAAAAGTTTATTCCACGGTTCAAGATCATGCACACACTAGAAACATCCATCGAAAACTAGCGGATGAATAATCAAAGGAGCATGAATTGACTTCCTGTTCTTGCGGATCAGCCTTGGCTGCTGAGGATGGCTGGAGCATTACACCATCGGGACACGTGCAAACTTCTCTTGCTCATCGTTGCCAAGAAAATTTATTGTAAGTCTAATGAACGGTCTTACAGAGCTTTCTGAGTGAACACAATCGTGCCAAGCTGCATACAATTTGATTGGAAACAAGAGCAACCTGAAACTGACCTTGGCGTGCTCACTGACTCAAAGTTACAACATCTGTTCGGAACAATTTCTGAAACTTTCGGAGCTTCAAATCCTCAAGATGGGCACTTTAAAAGATCTTAAAGTGTCGGTTCATTTTCGAAAGTAAGATAAGCAGAACTTGCAGATTTTGCCAGCTGAGAGGGGGAAGTCAAAGAGAAGCATTCTTCGTGCCAGCATTTCATATGAGAGAGAGAGAGAGAGAGAGAGAGAGAGAGCATTTTTCTTCATAACAGACTTTCTAGTTCATGTGAAATGCATTGCTCATAACAGTGCATGCATGCATTCTCCGATTCAAAATGACGTGAAAAACACACAGAGCGGAGAGACTTTACTCTCGGAACCACGTACGTGACGGGTAATCTGAAATAATATATATTCATTACAGAAATATTTTAAAGTCCGAACATGCAAATAAACGATCACAAGGAGTGTCTGACTTCATATCGGCCACTTTAGGTGGGTAGGTAGGTACTAGGTAAGCTAGGTTTTCACGTCCCAGCCACAAGACTGGTTGGAGACGGCCCTAAGGGGCAGGTTATGAGGGGTAGGGACAGCTATCCTTAGGCAACAGGCGAACAGTCCAGCTGAACACGATTCAGTCCGGTCAGACTGAGGAGCGCCTGGTTTGATGTATCCTTGACTGTAATGGACCTGTTACCCAAACAGTTCCAGTAATACCGGTCGATGGAAACAGTTTTTTGGTTCAATGAAACTACTCGAAACAGTTTCGAAGTATAATGGAACATACAGACTTCAACATAAGTCAAGGACCACCTTGACAGACAGGTCTAATTTTTAAGAATTCACAAAAAATAGAGATCAAGGAATCTTTCAAAATTTTTTTTGCTGTGAAAGTGTTAAAGGGTTAACAATGCATCCTGCAAAGCTTGCTGAAGCTGAAAAACCACCATGTGCTGCACGGACATCTTCCAGGAATTTTAGCCAAATTTGCAAGTGGTCCTTGACTTATGTTGAAGTCTGTACTATAGGCCACGTTAGGAGCGATCTACACTTAAATACTGCGGTGTACTTGATTACCAGCCTGAAGCCAACCTTTTGTGCTGATTTTTCCTGCTTTTTTGCCCCCGTCCTTGGTATCCCTCTTACGTGGCGGCAAAGGGACGTTAAACCCACAACAACCAATCGAACCAAATCAAAAATGCCGGTCGTGCATTTATGTGTAGGAAACCACACTCTACGAGATGAATTAATCACTTTCTAACCCAGCCACTCACCCCCTCCCCCGCCCCACCAGCACCCCCCGGGACCCTATGCAGCCACAGAGAACAGCACATTACGACTAAGCCCTGGGTACGCGAAAATACCCTTTTCGCTTTCTAATCAATAAAAGAGCAATCAGCCATTCGACCAGTTGACCATTCTCCTGCTTTATCTCCCCACTGTTTCACTTACCCACCCACCCACCCACCCACACAGCATAGCACCACGAGCGCTATCACGTACATCAATAAGTCACGGAGGCCAAATGACTACAGACTGAGCACTCAGTCAACCGTGCACTCGCTCGCTCTCTCTAGCTACGTCATTGTGCTTATTAGGGCGCGACCGGCACATCATAAATCATCCGTTCTTTGGCGTATAAACCATATAATTCCCAATCACCAGTGTGGCATACTGGAGCATCAGCGGTAGACTTCTATACACTACCTCACTCAGTCGATACAAGCACTAAGCTGGCCATTTACTGCTATATCAGTTTTTATATGAACAGAAATAATACTATTTTTCGTATTATCACCAACCATAATGTGGCAAGGATACAGTTCTATCCTTTTTTTTTTTTTTACAAGACTCACTGTAAGAAGCGTTTATTATTTTTAGGATAGTGTCTTGTAGGCATGATCTGCCTACCTTACAAGCTGTCCTGCTAATCTAAGAAAAACTAAACAAACCATAACTAGAAAACTAATAGAAAAAAATGAAAGTAAGTAATTTTCCAGTGAAGAGAGAGAGAGAGAGAGAGAGAGAGAGAGAGAGAGAGAGAGAGGTGGGTGTTTGGGAGTTTAACGTCCTTTTCCAGCACATACGGGTGATAGCAAAGACGGGGCAACGAGAAAAGGACCAGCACAAATATTTGGCCCCAGCCGGGATTCGGACTCACGACCCGAGCATTGAAAGTCCAACGCTCTACCATTGATTCGGCCACCCCGGCTCCCCGAGAGAGAGAGAGAGAGGGTGGGTGGGTGTTTGGGAGTTTAACGTCCTTTTCCACCACAAAGGGTGATATCAAAGACGGGGCAACGATGAAAAAGCCAGCACAAATATTTGGCCCCAGCCGGGATCGGACTCACGACCCGAGCATTAGAAGTCCAACGCTCTACCATTCGACCACCCCGGCTCCCCGAGAGAGAGAGAGAGAGAGAGAGAGAGAGAGAGAGAGAGAGAGAGAGAGAGAGAGAGAGAGAGAGAGAGAGAGAGAGACAGACAGACAGACAGACAGACAGACAGACAGACAGACAACTAGGTAAGTTTTGGAAGGGAACAGATTCCTGACGTACCGTCATCGTTGACGATGGTGACCTGGTTAATGGACACCTTGCCGATAAGCACCTCTTTCTCTGTGCTGCCGGCGGGGTCGTGGTAAAGCTTGACGTAGAAAAACTCGTCCGGCTCCCAAATGTCGTCATCCACGATCTCGACGAAGATGTCTTTGAGGCTCTCGTTGGGCCCGAATGTTACGAGCTGTTTGATTGGCTTGTAGTCCTCACCTGACTCGGCTGTTCCGTCAATGGTTTCCACCCTACCATGGTGAAAAGCTCAGGTGATATATTGTGTTTATCATATTGATCTGATAAGAGTTTTAAACGCAGTGTAAAGTTAATCGAATCAGTGATTTCACTGAAATAAAAAAATAAAAAAACAACAACTGGACATTGTGATTATTTTAGAATAACTGTTCCCCTGCGTTTATTTGTGGACTGAACATCCACCGACAGTTCGTGTTTCAGAATGTATTAACTGCCTTGGCTGTATTTCTGCTTTAAAAAAAAAACAAAAAAAAAACAAAGATGACGATGAGATGAAGTAGTATTGCAACAGCCAGTTGGAAATCGTCCAACGTATTAATGAATTTCGTATCTGGTGAATCCTGCGTCACTAGGAAAGTTGTATCAAACGAGTTCAATGGCATGAAAACAGTAAACGCATTATGGTATGGGTACTAAGCCCAGAAATCCACCTCAGCCGGGAGTGGCCTGCGCACTGTGCTGAACGACAAAAAGCACGTGATTGTTGGGTTTAGTCCAAAGGCTGATGACAAAATATTGTCTCTGGGGCATACGCCAGTAAACAAGCTGTATCATACTGACCCAACGGAAATCTCGCGGTCCATGTTGCCATAGCGCCGGATGCCCAGCCGCACGTGACCCTCGTTCTCCATGACGGCGCACGAGGCACAAGTGAACTCCACCACAGCCTTGTCCAGAAACAGGGCCGGGTCAGGCGCGTTCATACTCATCTTACGCATCGACTCGGCGTTAGTCTGCACCCGAATCTTCTCGAACAGCTGCACATATCATCATCATCATCATCATCATCATCTCCCACCTGGTACATGTCCTGGATACTTGGCATCATCGAAGTCACTATCATCATTGCTGTTGGCATCATCCTGTTTCTATTTTTCAGCCGCACAACGGGTATGTGTTTCTAGGTGTACGTTACCATGGTGATGCCCAATGAAAAGAGCTCCCCCCCCCCCCATCGTGTCAAATCAAGCAGTTCCAGGGGTGTGACACAGGCATATACAACATTACATGATTTCTGTAAACTGGGACCCGTAGTCTTATCATTATGGCTGGACAACCTGAACAGACAGTTGATGAAAAGGTAACTCTGCAACGATTTCTGTGACGGGATGACCCGAAAGATGACACAGCTGAACACCCTACAGATGTATAATGCTAAGAACGACTTCAAAGAGTACTCACGTCATCAAAAGCAGTGTTGACCTTGGGCATAAGCTTATGACCACCCGTGAGAGCTCTGGTGGCCGACACCCGGTACCAGCCCGAGTTCTTCGGCTGTTCCTTCGCCATCTTGGCCGCCACAATTTTGGCCGTCTCCTCTTCTGACAAGTGTGTCTCTTTCTGAAACTCCTGCAACGCAAAACATTAGAAACAGTGGAGGCACCGTTGAAAATTTAATCCGGGAACAAAGGCTACTCTCTTATGTATGTATGTATGTATGTATGTATGTATGTATGTATGTATGTATGTATGTATGTATGTATGTATGTATGTATGTATGTATGTAAGTTTACTTCATGTCTACAGTATCTGTATGTAGGTATGCATGTCTGTGTAGTTGTATTTGAGTGGCTGTATTCAAAATTCAAACTTCGAAAACTAGTACGTACCCTTGCCACTTCAATGATGTCTGCCGTGCCTGTGGCGTGTTGACCATTTCCACTCTCCAGATCTGTCAGACAAAATATCAGACAGACGTGAGACACAGTTCTTTTCACACAAATACAATCCATCATACGCACTAGCCAGCTGCCCTGTTGTCTTGTGTCTCGCATTGAAAACAGGCGTGCAGCTTACAAGAATACACTGACTTCACTAAAGACACACTGATATAATCATTGAAACAGGCGTTCAGCTTACAAGAATACACTGACTTCACTAAAGACACACTGATATAATCATTGAAACAGGCGTTCAGCTTACAAGAATACACTGACTTCACTAAAGACACACTGATATAATCATTGAAACAGGCGTTCAGCTTACAAGAATACACTGACTTCACTAAAGACACACTGATATAATCATTGAAACAGGCGTTCAGCTTACAAGAATACACTGACTTCACTAAAGACACACTGATATAATCATTGAAACAGGCGTTCAGCTTACAAGAATACACTGACTTCACTAAAGACACACTGATATAATCCAGCAGAAGTGAAGTACCCAGCTGCCTAATCATGTTGTCGTGTGTTACGCTTAACATGGGCGTTCAATTTACACTACTGTATTGGTATCACTACTGCTAGTGACAGATTCATGACGACAACGCACCGAATATTGTATTACGTTTTGTGAGAAGCGTAAAATACTTGTATAACTCTTAAACGCCCATGCAAAAATCACAATTTCACGTGAAGTCTTCAGATCACCAGAAGCCACTTCAACCCACTATATAACGCAATCTACAGTGGTCTTGGACCTAGCGGGGAAGACCCATGCCTTGAGTAAATGTGGCTTCAAGTGGCCGAAACTGGTATACAGTGGCTTGTTCTTTTTAACTTGTTTCTCTTTAGAGAAATAACTTCATAGGATGGGGAAGATTTCGCTGCGCGCAGCAACGAGTTTCAGTGATACAAAACAAGACTGTTGCATTTCTGCAGACAATACATACTTTCACGCACACACGAAATCTGCGTCATCGACACCTTACGTGTACACTATGCTGCTGCGTTCCTTTTGGCGGGAGGTGTGTGTGTGTGTGTGTGTGTGTGTGTGTGTGTGTGTGTGTGTGTGTGTGTGTGTGGACGGATGTAATGATGGCTATCTCCTAAACCACCTCGATGGAGGGCTTTTTACTTTGAGATGAAATGGGCAGTCCAGAGGTAGGTTTCACGATTTTTTAACTTGCCGAATTTTCAGAGGAGTTATCGCCCATTTAAAGAAATCGGACAACAATAACAAAAATAATAGTACGAAGTTAGGAGAAACAACTTTATGGGATGGGGCCCTTCCTCCTTGTTAACCAGTCTTATATAGTAGGCAGGAGGTGGTCGGGCTAGGGCCCTTAAAGATCTAAGCTTCCAACAAAAAACTTTCCGAAGTGTGAGAAAATTGTATAGAGTCGACCGTGCAAGCACAGTCAACTCTGTCACAGTTGCAGAGTTCACACAGCGTCCAGAAACAGCGACAAAACCGTGCCGAAAATCTGCCCCCCCCCCCCCCCACTTCCTGTCAGGGTCCGGCCACGGTACTGTGCACATCCCCGTGCAACCCGGCTCATTGTGTGACCACGCCGCGGATACGTCAGTTTAGACGACTGAGCGATATCGGACATGGCGCAAGCTATGCCACTACCGGTAAGTACACGTGTTTGAAAGCAGTTTTGTTTCTTGCGTAAATATTTCAGCTCGCATACGAGCGACACTGACCAAATTCAAAAGTGACACGACTTGTATGGGGATCACCGCGGACACTACTGACTCGGTCACGGCTGTTATGATGACTACTGCACGGACGGATGACCCCTGCACGGACGGATGACCACTGCACGGAGATGTGCAGAGTAGCGTGGGCGGACCCCGACAGGAAGTGGGGGAAGTTTTTCGGCACGGTTTTGCCGCTGTTTCTGGGCACTGTGTAAACTCTGCAACTGTGACAGAGTTGACTGTGCTTGCACGGTCGACTCCGTAAAAATTTTTCACACTTCAGAAAGCTTTTTGTTCGGAGCTTCGATCTTTAAAGTAATGTTTCGCATGGAAATTGGATTCAGATATCGTGTCGCGAGTGAGTCAGTGGCTATGTAAACATGATGCTTAGACGAAGTCAGCTACTTCCAGCAAATGGCAGGTTTGACATCTATAATAAAGAGCTAACAGACAGGTTTATCAGAGTAATGGGTCGCCCAAGCTAGGCTAACACAAAATCGCAAACGTGTGACGCGCTCTCCCGCGTTAATGGCGTAGTTTAGGTTTTCCCTTTGCGTGGCCTGGTCTGCAAATGCTTTTTGTGACAAGGCTCATACAAAGGTGCGTGTTCAGATTTTAGACATTTCCGAAACAGGAAATTAGGAATGTATCAGTCATGAGCGGGAAGTGTGTTTACATTGCTGTCTGTCGATCGGTCAGTCTCGTCAATAAATAATTAAGTCTTTCTCTTCCGGTCGTCTGTTAATTACCTGATGAACTGAGCAAACACACACTGGAAGCAAAATCTACAGTGCTTTGTTGATCACTCAGCATACTTTCTGACTAAAGCATTGCTCTGCTATCAGCATTCGAGAAGCTGTGCTAAGTTGGTTATTGAAAGCGAAGCACGACGAAGTCACCGACACGTGAGGAAAATGTGCGTTGCTCGATGAGGGGAGGTGGTGGTGGTGAGGAAGTAGGGAAAAATGGGGGGGGGGGGGTCAAAGTGACGTAACACAGGCAAAGCCGGTAAAGGACTGGCATTGAAAAGAGATAAGCGTATGCCTAGAACTATAGCAGCGAGCAAGCAACAGTCAGCTGTTCCATGAGGATAACATTCAGGAATTCTCGGTAAAGGGTTCAGTTTTGGTGTGGGAGAAATTCAGGACACGAGAGAAGGCTGATGAACAGTGCAATGTGCAAAGTCAAGATAGCAACATTTTGGAAAGTTGATGGTGCAAGCAGTAAGGAGTTACCAGAAACTGGCAGCAGAAAGACTGAGTGACTGAGAAAGTGTGGACAAAGCCAGAAGCAAGACGACAGAGCTGGGGGGAGAGAGAGAGAGGAGGAGGAGGAGGAGGATTTTGAGAGCGCTGTAGAGTGTTCACACTAAATCATGTACATTTAATAATCAAGTGAAACGAAACACAAGCTTGATGTTTCTGATATCTATTGGCTGCATCGGTACTTAATGATAAGAACTACAAAATACTAAGAACTGTGCAGATCAGTCTGTGGTTTTAACATAAACATTCTGGTGACAAAAGTTCGCCGTGCATTACTTGCTACAAAACCGTTTTTCTCAGGTGTGTCGTGTGTGTGTGTGCCTTGCATCTACAGTGTAATTAAACTGTATCTACTGTGTAATTAAATTGTATCTAATGTGTCATTAAATTGCGTCTAATGTGTCATTAAATTGCATCTAATGTGTTATTAAACTGCGTCTAATGATTCATTAATTGCATCTAATGTGTCATTACAGTATTGAAATAAAATCTACAGTCTAGATCTCATGCTAGTGTGGGCTTTGAAACAAACTTTCCAGCCATGCAGAGACTGTGTGTATATACTGTAAAAGTTTCACGCCTACACACTGACTCTTGCATGTACACTTACCGTAGGTGGCATCTGGAAAGTGACAAAGTTAGAAGAAGACACTCATCAACGTTACATTCTCACGTAAGGCATAGGTCACGCTCACCATACTTGTTGTCAACCATTCAAGCGAACTTCAACGACAAGAAAATACACAAAACGGTGCTGATCAACATGGGACAAAAAGCGTGTTGCTGACTGATACGCGTTCAAATGCAAAAAGGGCAGTGCACAGAAACCGGCACTAATTCAGATTGATACAGGTTGTCTGTCTCTCGTAGGTGCAACTGAACTGAACATCTTCAACGCCATGAGATGTCGTTGATACAGTGGAACTGGATGGCGTTAATCACTGTTCGTTTCGTTCAGTCAGGCTTGAAATGTTCAGTGACTTCTTACCAGATTTGTTGTTTTTTTTTACATGGACGGGAGGGGTGGACGGAGAGGAGGGGGAGGGGGTAACTACACCAATTCTTCTCTGTCACTCAGGGACTTTTTAAATCAGGCAGTCTACTCTTTTTTCTTTTGTTTTCGGAATTCCCTTTATTTTGTGGTTCCTCCCTTAATCATCATTTTCCCCTTTTAACTCTCATGGGGAGCCGGGGTGGCCGAATGGTAGAGCATTGGATTTCTGATGCTCGGGTCGTGAGTTCGTATCCCGGCTGGGGCCAAATATTTGTGCTGGCTTTTTCATCCTTGCCTCGTCTTTGATATCACCCGTATGTGGTGGAAAAGGACGTTAAACCCCCAAACACCCACCCACCCCTGTTAACTCTCATTTCTTTATTTCTTACTATCTTATATATTAATGATAAGCTTCCCGCATTTAAAAGTCAACTAAACATTGTCTCGCCTCTCCACTACCCCCTCCCCCCCCCCTCTCTCTCTCTCCCTTCAGCCTAATATAGTGACTGTTTCACGAACAAGCCAGGTCCCTTCCGCGAACGTGGAACAAATTTGTCCCCTCACCTACGCGGGCCGATATATACTAGCTACGGATTCAGATGTCGGCCGGCATACAGAGCTGAGTGAAGGAGGAAGGCGGCCATAAGTCGCAGGATCGACCGTCACCGAGGGAGGACGAGTCTTTCATGTCGGATAATTGCTTTGGATTTGCAACCTGCTAAGGTCAACGTATGGGGGCAGGTTGCTGATCTGGTCGGCAGTAGGACATCATGATCACCTGGCATTACCTGCCTGACGACCAAAGTGCGTTCGCATAAGGACGTTGTGCCTCGTTTGTAAAGGGACCAGCACAATTTGGTCGTATGGTAGTCTGTAGCGTTTCGAAAACGGTTTTTTTGTTGTTGTTTTTTTTACATCAAAAACCTCAAACGTTATATAATATTTGAATTTCACTTCATTTCAATGTCGATCCGGCTCTGTTTCGAGACTAGTCGAAAAATATCAATAAATGTGTGTGCTGCCGTGTCTTTCGACACTTCTTGCTTAATATTACAAACCTCAAACGTTATATAATAAAATTTGAATTTCATTTCATTTCACTGTCGATCCGGCTCTGCCTGTTTCGAGACTAGTCGAAAAATATCACGAAATGCGTGTCCTGCCGTGTCTTTCGACACTTCTTGCTTAATATTATAGCCTGGCTTTTGCATTGCGATGAAAACTTTTACTTTAAGGAGAGGGAGGCGGGGTGGGTCTTTTTGTTGTTGAGAGTTTAACGTCCTACTTCCAGCACGTATGAATGGCATTTAAGGCGAACAACGAGAAAAGGCCAGCACAAACATTTGTCCTCTCCCGGGATTCCCACTCACGACCCGAACATTGAAAGTCCAAGGCTTTACCATTCGGCTATCCTGGCTCCCGTAGGGGGTTGGGGTGGAATCGGGGGACGGGGGGCGGGGGGGGGGGTCGCATCATGATAGTCTTGTATAGAGTAAAAAAAAAGAAAAAAATGAGGGAATTGCAAAAGTTTGTGTGGAAAAAAGAAAAAGAAAAAAAAAAAGCAGTGCATGACATATTATGCTGGATAAAGTCTGTTAGTGCGTGGCAATGGCAAAAGAGTTCACGTCATAAAAATCCAGTCAACACGCAACCTCAAGACACAATCAACACTGGCGAACGTGAAAAACACATAGCAAATCACACTCGGCAGAAAACTGAGGATCACCTTCCACGCTTCAAAGTTGGGACTTAAAATGCTTGAAAGGGTGGTTGCAGAGAGCATCTGATTAGCAAATGTCGCTTAAACCCTGACCGCACTTCAAGTGTGTAACTTTCTTTTCTGGCCACTTCAACTGCATTTCAAGTGTCGCATCAATTATTTCACGCCCGTGGATTGAATCGTGAAAGATGACCCTTGCGAATTAGTTGGCACTCTCACACACTGTCAGAACACTTCAAATTGTCTGTGAGAAGACTAAAACTGTTGGCATCCCTGCAGCTGTCTGTCAGAAGACTAAAAACTGTCGGCACATCTTTCAACTGTCTGTCAGAAGACTGAAACTGTCTGTCAGAAGACTAGAACTGTCTCAGAAGACTAGAACTGTCGGCACCCCTGCAACTGTTTGTCAGACTAAAACTGTCTGTCAGAAGACTAAAACGGCCTGTCAGAAGACTAAAACTGTCTGTCAGAAGACTAAAACGGCCTGTCAGAAGACTGCCTGTCAGAAAACTAAAACTGTCAGAAGTCTAAAAGTATGAGTCAGAAGACTAAACTGTCTGTCAGAACACCCAAAACCTGCACTCACCGAATCCTATCTCCACCTCAGACGCCGTCTTGTTCCTGGTACAGCAGAACCCTTTGTCCGCCGTGAAGGCCACAAGAATGAGAATCGGGAACATCAAGAACGTCACGATAGCCTCCCACAATTCCACTTCCTTCGGCGACGAGCCCATCAGGACCACGAGCAGCCAGACATACGCAAAGAGTCCGGTGAAGGCTGTGACGCCGAACACACGCATGTTCTTCAGTCGCCTGGTGTCTCCGTTCGGAATAGACACGATGCAGATGGAAGTGATGCAGAACAGGTTGAAGGCCGCTGACCCCACTATAGTGCCCGGACCCAGCTCTCCGGCCTCGAACTTGTTGGCGATCATCTCTATACAGGCCAGCAGAATCTCCGGGGCGCTCGTGCCGAACGCGAGCAGGGACAGGTTGGCCACCGTGTCGTTCCACACCTACACACGGACAGAAGCCGAGAAGGGTGAGTATTTCGTGAGCATAATGCCGCGTCACAGGGACAGAAACACGTCTTCATGGACAAGGGTGAACTATGATCAAAGAAAACAACACCAATACGGTTTCCATGTTCGTTAGCTTCAGTGTCTTTCATATTGGCTCGTGCGATAGTAAATAAAACAAATTCAAAAACGTAGAACGCCGTTTGGACCAGTTAAGATGAAACCTATATCGCAGCAATGTCAGTATTAAACAAATAAAGTGGGAAAATAATCTTGTTGAAGCAAACCTTATAAGAACCAGTATCATAACAAAAACAAAAAAAACAAACAAAAAAACAGCCACACGTTCCGATGGAATTTTTTTTTTAAAGCCTGATTACAAGAAGCTGAATTCTCATGAATAAATGATGGTAAATGATGAGAACAACGACGACGACCACGACGATGACGACGATGATGATGATGTGACGACGACCACAGAAACGACGACGATGATGACAATGACGTTGATGACGACGACGACGACGACGATGATGATGATGACAAAGCCCGATCACTAACACTAACAGACGTTGATGACAAATGTGTATACAGAAAAGCGACGGAGACGTTATCTGTAGCCCAGATCACGAACCTTGACTTCTATCTCCTTCACGTTGTCCTTCTTGTTAGGGTCCGGCACCTTGATGTTCCGTGTCCTGCTGGTGATGTGCTCAATGCCGCACATGAAGGCGTCCGCCACGATGGCCACGCCGAAGAAACACCAGACCATGGCCACGAAGTACAGCAAGGCCCGCACCCCCTTGTTCCAGGATTCCTCTTCGTTAAAGATGGGCAGCAGGGTCCCCGAACACGCAGTGGAATTCATGTCGGTACCGGGGGGTGTCCTTCCTCAAGTTTCTGTCAAAATTGTTTTTTGTTTGTTTCTTTGTTTTTTTTGTTTTTGTTTTATTAAGGTATAGTATTGGTATTCAAGGCGTAAAATTCGTCAAAATTGTAGTCTGCCATAGTGTTGCTGAAACCCTGGGCTATGTCTCTTGGCATCTGAAAAAAAAAATCACAAACAAATCAATCAGTTAATCAATCGATCAGTCGCCTGGTCTGTCACTCGAAAGATCGGCGAAAGCGATGATCTTTCAATCGATCCATCAGTCAGTCAGTCAGTCAGTCAGGCGGTCAGTCATCAAGCAAACAACCAATTAATAAAGAAAAACAAACAATGCATCAAGTATGTATGACAGTGTAAATTTGGAGACTGGCTATGAGAAATAACCTGAACTACATCCCAGGCCACACACAGGCTCAGTCTGCCAGCACTGTGATCACTGACCATGCAGCGGCACAATGTAGCGTTAGCTTGTGGCTATCGTGACTACGACAAATACATTGACGGCCCGTCAGGAACAGACAATTAAGTGCTGACAACCCGAGGTGACGCTTGTAGCTAGTCAGCCTCTCGGGTACTCCACGCTCTTACTCTCAGCCAATCAGGGAGAGGGATGATGCGCAGCTGTGGTTGCGCGGTAAAGTAGCGTTTGGTGGCTTGCGCTCTGTTGCTTGGTAACGAGAGATCACATGCGCGCCTTTCCGCCGTCAATGTCCGTTCAGACAGTGACATTGTTTCCGTCTTGGAGTGCTTAGTTCTTAGCACTTGCGTGGGTAGTATAAGTTTTCTTTGAACTTCATACTTCTAAAGTTTACTTTGGCAAATACAATATTGTTGCATCCTACCACTGGACCAAGCACACAGCAGAAACCGAAAGAGGAATCTAAGATAAGATACGGTGCACTTTCTTGTTTTATTATGTATATGTCTATATTTTTACGTAGTATGTATGTATGTATGTATGTATGTATGTATGTATGTATGTATGTATGTATGTATGTATGTATGTATGTATGCATGCATGCATGCATGAGTCCTGTAAAACTTGTGTGCGAGTGATCATGATGTACGTTGGTCGGTGTGGTGAGCTTGATTTATATGTTAATTTCTAGTTTCATGTACTCCCAACGGGGATTTGAAATAAACTTTGACTTGACTTGACTTGATTCGTCCATTAAGTTGTCGTTGGATGACTAGTGTCATTATTCGTGAAATAAATAGTATTTTTTTTAAAGTGCATACAAGAAACACAGTATTGAAATGCCCTATTATATGAAAGTCCACTTACAAAAACTACTGACCTTCAATTTAGGGTTGACACTGAGCTATTTCATGTCTGAAGTGAAGTCAGTATTTCATTTTGTGGATCGTACATTTTCAATAGGGGGAAAAGCAAACAAAGGTTTATTTGTTTGAGCTAGTGCCTCCTCCAACACGCTCCGCTTTACACATTGATTTTGTTGCCATTGATCTCTCTTTGTTTGACTACTTCATGCGTCCTTGTTGCATCATTGATTTCCACTCACCATCCAGATAACGCTGATTAATGGAAACAGTTTCCTGACATCGCTAGTAATGTCATATATTACCATACATCAGTTTCGTCCAGGTATCATTGGCCATAAAATATTCAGGAGGATCTGACAATGAGAAAAATCAACGGATAAAGTTTCGTTGTGAACAGAATTGCGTGACTGCATGGATCGAATGCACCTATTTCATCTGGAGTACGTATAGCGTTATGCAGTTAGGACATCGCACAGCAATTTTAAGAACTAATCGAATGCCCTAATTTCTACCTGACGAACATAATTTAGCGTTAGGCATTTCGAAAATCGTGCAGAGATTGTATGAACCAGTCGAATGTTTCATCTTGCGTGCACAATTGAGCATTTCGGACATCGGGCAGTGTGAATCAATCGAATGCCCTAATTTTGTCTGACGTACAAAATTTATCGTGAAACTTCGTCCAGCAATTGCTTACTGTGATTTTATTTTTCTCGCTGATTATGTTTCCCTCACCATGACATAATTGTACTGTTCTCTGAAAGGGTATAAACCCTTATCACATCTATGGTGCTTAGGTTGTTTTTTCCAGAAGAAAATGGTAGAGATGTTCATATAGAGACAGTCACAGTTTCTAGTCACATTTTATACGCTAGTGATTTTTCGTGACATTCTGATGAATATGAAAAATCGAATTGTCCGGATTGAAGCGCAAGTCATGCGTGGCATAGCTAGGCTACTTATTCGGCGCCAAGGTCAATCAACCATGAACCTGGGTCACTGGGTCACTGTTCTGAAGTCAACTAACGAACGGTGAATCTAAAATTCCCTGGTATTGAATGCCTGTAGATGTCGGACAGGTGTCATTCGCTATATACAATTGCGAGAAGAAAATATAAAATAACCGCTGTGTCAAGAAATCTCGATGGAAATGTTATTGCACTGATGAGAAGACATGACAAACATACCATCACTTCAACAGCTCTTTTTGTGTACCATGCGCTTAACGTTCGATCTAGAGGTATTGGAGCTGAGACTCGGATGTAATTTTGCATGTTCTCACATTATGCAAGCAACTACTCTGATGTTGGGGGATGGCCTCTCTCTCTCTCTCTCGGTGCGAGTGCGTGCGTGCGTGCGTGCGTGCGTGCGTGTGTGTGTGTGTGTGTGTGTGTGTGTGTGTGTGTGTGTGTGTGTGTGTGTGTGTGTGTGTGTGTGTGTGTGTGAGGGGCAGTACAGATTAATTTTGATAATCAGCTGTACATTGTACATGTATACTGTTCTGTATGACGCCTGCAGATTATACATGTAATTTAATGATACATCTGTATAATGCCTCGCTCCCGAGGGATGCAACCCCCTCCTTGTCACATAAATCATTGTATAAGGCAATAACCAACTTGAACTTCACGCAGTTTTCAACAACTCCCCTCAACATTCGAACTGGTATCACCATCAGACAAGAGTTCAGCTGAAGCATGCTATCTCCAGTTCCGCCCGCCGAAAGAAACTATTCAGTATCTGGTTTGAACAGAACGATATACGGGTTAGAAGATAAAACCATACTGCTATTTTTTTTCGGTAGATAGTGTAACTGTGCGGAAAAGGTTTGAGATTTTCTGTCGAATGCACGACCACGTAATCTAGCCAGTCATACTCTGGGTTCTAATTGCCACCGGAAACACTGCAAATACAACTTGTTTTGGGTGTGTGGGTGGGTGTTTGGGGGTTTAACGTCCTTTTCCACCACATACAGGTGATAGTCAAAGACGGGTCAACTGTAAAAAAGCCAGCACAAATATTTGGCCCCAACCAGGATACGAACTCACGACCCGAGCATTACAAGTCCAACGCTCTACCATTCGGCCACCCCGGCTCCCCTACACCTTGTTTTTTTTTGCCGCTCATGCACCCATCTTGACAAAAAAAGGCAAGACAGGAAAGCTTGGAGAAAAAGACAAACCAAATCCACAGTCTACTGTTTTGCACGAGGGCCGAAGTACTGAGGCGTGGCTCCTACGCTAGCGTCTGACCTGGGTCCGGTTATGCTTAAAGAACGCAAGTATACAGCCTGTGATTCATCTAACAGACCATCTTAATCATCGTTGACAAAAGGATCTAAAACATGCCGTGGTGTTCCTCGGCACACAATGTTCACCTCCTCGGCAATTCTTCCATGATCTGGGAAATGGCGTAAGCGCAATGGATCTAATTGGCGCTCACGTCATTTTTCCGGATCACAGTAGAGCTTCGTCCAGCAGAATCCAGGTCGCCAATGAGAGATAACAGCACTTCCTGTATGCTACATCACCTGTTATTATATGAGCGTGCGTTTTTATCAGGATGCGTCTCGTGTCCTGGTACTATTCTCCGCGGGACCGGTCTAATTGGTGATTAGCTGGGGAAATATAATTAGTGATCACGTGATTTCCGTACTGTTCCTAGTTGCTTCTGTCTGCGGTTGGGTTATTAACAGTCAAAGTTTTAGGTAACAATTCGCAAACTGCAGCAGGGAAATCGATTGGAAAGTGGAATAGTGCAGAATGTTTCAGCTCTCTCTCTCTCTCTCTCTCTCTCTCTCCCTCCCCACCCCCCCCCCCCCCCCCCCCCCCCCGCATTTTCCTCTGTCTGTGTGCTTGTGAATGTTATCATTGTAAACTACAGGTTCTTGCTCTTGTGCTCGTAAGCTGCCTGCACCATACAAATGAAAACTCTGGCAGTTTCTACGTTGTTTTCAAAACTAAAATTTTGTTCTTTCTTTTCGCCAGTCTTCTTTTTCGTTACAAACGAACAAATAGACGCTATAGCAAACAGCCATTTCTGGGCCTGATCAAGAATCCACTGGTGAAAGAAAGAAAAAATGATTTATAGGACTGGAAGGACTTGACACAGACACACCCCTCCCCCCCCCTTCCCCTTCCCGCACCCCCATCCCCCACCCCACGACACACACGCTATTTCGAT
>JACVVK020000004.1:410000-460000 GCA_018292915.2 Batillaria attramentaria
ACTGGTTAGCTGTAAGTGCGCTTTTTGGTAGGTGTTCAATGTCGTGCTTTGAAATACTGATATTATAAATGGTTTGCAAGGATGTCAGACAATGGGAGCGGAAACTTGCGAGTGCCGACTTCTCTTGACATAAAAATCTCTCTCTCTCTCTTTTTGATTAGCAATGTATTTTCGCATTTATTAGTAACGTATCTAACCGGAACTTGTGCGTAATCTTTCAAATGCTCTCTCTCTCTCTCTCTCTCTCTCTCTCTCACACACACACACACACACACACACACACACACACACACACACACACACACACACACACACACACACACACAGAGGAAAACAGGGCAATAACTCATTCGAATGCACTGTACCATCAACAACAAAATCTAAAGGAACATTCTGTTTGCGCCAATAGCAGTTTTTGCCTTGTGTTTAAATTTTCCTGATCAATGGTTCCTGCTGAGAAGTCAACGCAACAAAGACTGCGTGAGTCGTTAAACTGTTCCAGCGGACCGCAAAGTCGACTTTATGACTCGTTGGATGTACTGGGTATAGTCGGCAGCGATTGTTTCCAGTCGACCCAACTGCTCGAGAGAAGGCGAAGGGGCTGAACAGGGCTAGGAAGGTTCGGATAGTTAATAAGTTAGTTATTCAGGGCCCGTATGTAAAAGTCGAAGTTAATTTAACCCACGGCTACGGGCCTAACCCAGACTAGGACAAAAGAAACCCAAAAGCAAACTTAAATAAAAAAAAAAGAAGCGGAGAAAGAAAGAAAAAAATCCTTCTATTAACAGCTTAGACACCTTGCTGGAATAAGCCCGCTTCTTGATTTAAAAGAAAAAACAACAGAAAATGTAACCAACATTACATTATGTACGGTCTTTGATTTAACCCCAGAGCTAGTTTAGTTCGAGGTTAGACTCTAACTCAGAGCTAAAAGCCCTAATCTCGACTATTACATACGGGCCCAGGCCTTTACACCGCGCAAGCTACGTTTCGGATACCAACAAAAAGTAACGCACAGACTTTAAAATAACTAAATGCGAGATGAGGGAAAAAATGCCGCTTACGAAGCTCCAACTCTATTTGTGAATGAACCGATGTCCCGTTTACACATTACGACCGTTTTCATAACTTTTCGGCCTCTGTCACTGAAGAAATCTGACATGGAACCCGCAGGGGAAAAGGAAGACAGGCCGGCCTCGCAACAGCTGGAGGCGGGACACTGAGGCAGAGCTATGTAAGCAGGGGACCAACTGGCCTGGAGTGGCAAGAGCAGCCCAGAAGAGAGTGCGATGGCGAAGGGTCGTCGATGGCCTATGCTGCACTTGGAGCCATGGACTTAAGTAAGTAAGTAAGTAATATATAATAGTAAGTAAGTAATATAATATAAGTCACTGAAGAAATCAAGCTAAAAAAAACCGTGTCCTATTTCTCACTGGGAGTCGGGATAGCCGAATGGCAGAGCGGCGGACTTTCCATGCTCGGGTCGTGAGTTCGAATCCCAGCTGGGGCCAAATATTTGTGCTGGCCTTTTCCTCGTTGCCCCGTCTTTGATATCAACCATACGTGGTGGAAAAGGACGTTAAACTCCCAAACATCCTCCTCATCCTATTTCTCATGGCAGGCAGGTTTAACCACTGACGTTATCAAAAGAACAAAGCTATGTGCTTACACGGCATTCTGCCATCCCTGGCCCAAATAGGTCAAAATTTCCAACTCTGTCAAGAGCACAGATAACAATTATCCGGCAAACATATATTTTATGCCGGATGCGTACATTGTTATGTGTACAGGAGGGTTTTTGTGTGTTTTGAGAACATATCAAACAGGCATGTTCATAATAGTATCTCTTATAGAACACGTTGTTCATAACAGTATCTCTTATAGAACACGTTGTTCATAACAGTATCTCTTATAGAACACGTTGTTCATAACAGTATCTCTTATAGAACACGTTGTGCATAACAGTATCTCTTATAGAACACGTTGTTCATAACAGTATCTCTTATAGAACACGTTGTTCATAACAGTATCTCTTATAGAACACGTTGTTCATAACAGTATCTCTTATAGAACACGTTGTTCATAACAGTATCTCTTATAGAACACGTTGGTCTTCTAAAACCCGCTCGAATCAAGCGATAAAAAAAACCCTGCCTTAAACTTCAAAGAAATGTCATAGTGCCCGTTTCACGTCATTGTGTGACCCCTGTTATGACGTAAACTCGTTGACGCCGATTTGGCGACGCCGGAGCATGCAAACTGCATTTGGTCAGGACACTGAACACAGGCTACAGAATGGGAACCGGAATACGGGACACGGGGCAACTGATCTCTAAGTACAGTCCTTTGGAAGAAAAGGGTCTAAACGCCTATAAAATCCATGGTGTTTAGGTCCTTCTCTCAGGTGACCGAAGATTCGTTGCTGTCATTTGTGACAAATGGGATGTGGATTTCTATAATGGATATGACCCGATGCACTGCCGGAGTCTGGAGAATGTCACTGATGGGTGGGGACGGTGGGAGTGTGGGGGTTGGAAGGGGGTTGGGGGGTAAGATGGGGATCTGAAGCAAAACAGGATTAGTGGGTTTACAAATTCACAGCGCTGGCATTTGTGTTACACAGGTCGTTTGGCGATTCTCATTGGGTTCCGCTTTCTTTGTAACGGCTTTGGTCCGGCCATACAAACTAGCGGGGCCTCTCAGCTTTTATGAGTCAGTTTGCCCCATGTCATAGAAGTTGTTTTCGTGTTCTGCCCTTGTGGTAAAATCGCGTGAATATGCGAAATGTCAAACAGTCGCGCAGTCACACACAAACTAGGGAATTTTCTGATAAAATCACCAGGAGGACACCCCCCCCCCCACACACACACACAGAAGGAAATTGCCTGGGTTGAGTGGATGCCATTCTCTTTCCAGTTCCGTATCCCTTTGAATTTGTGTGTGTGTGTGTGTGTGTGTGTGTGTGTGTGTGTGTGTGTGTGTGTGTGTGTGTGTAAGCGACCCTCTACCATTAAGGCTGAAGTTCATTGATGGTGCGACGGAACAATTCAACAGAAAAGAGACGACCCCTAAACTTTTGTTTATACTATAAATAGATGCATTTCACAAATTGGAACACTCTGTTCAGTAAACGTGCCAACTTAAGGCAGGCCCGAAAACACGAAAAGTTCAACGTTAAAAGCCTAACGTTTCCAGGTGTCCTGTGAAGTACCGACGACCGGTAAAAAGTAGAACATTCGAGGAAGGATTATTTACACCTTTCGTTCTACCGTATCGACAGTATACAATCCTTAAGTTCGTTGACAGGGAAATTGCTTTGACATTCTAGATACTATAACCCTAAAAAGAAAGGGGAAAAAAAGGTCCAGTACGAAGGTCAACTATGCCTGATTGTGACTATTCCCGAGAGGTGTAGAGAAAATGAGAATCGAAAAAGGATCTGTTATGTGAGAACACCATGTCCAAGTTCCTCTTCAAAAACATCGCGAGAAGACTGAATTTAATTACAAATCTTCTTTCTTTTACACAACATAATTACGTACTTGAGGCAATACGTCGTGTCTTTTGGGAGTCTATCTCGTTTCCCAAGACGCGTTTCACTTGATCAGTTAATCAGTTCTTTAAAGAGGGTCACCTTATCTTAAAGTGTCCATGAGAACACGAAAACCTACGCCTTCTAACCCTGAACGCGCGTAATGACAAAAACCACCACCACCACCAACAACAAAAAACCGAAATCGTAGTATACAGAAGAAGTAGCGTTGGTTGTCCACCAGTGGAGAAATACAAAGGAAAGACAGTCAATGACCCACTGGAAACAATGTAAACGGGCGAGACAAACCAAGGCTTCGGCAATAGACGAAAACAGGTGAAGTCTACAGAGGGAAAGCAACAACAACAACAACAACAACGCAACAACAGGGCTAGGCGTGAAAAGAAGAAAAAAGAACCATTAAAAACTACGTACTTTTCATGGCAGAGAACTTACCTTCACAGTGAGTAGAAAAAACACCACCACTGTTTCATTAATTCAATTTTTCCTCCCACGTAAAATGCCAGATAACTATAACGCACGCACTGACACACGAAGTCTCCTTCTTCAAGCTGTTCATTGAACTATTAACGCACACACAGAAACTGTCCTGGTCTGTTCAGCTGGCACGGAGCTTCGAGCTATGCTAGTATAACCAGCGTCAAGACCGTGACTTTGCGACTGAGTGTGGAGTGTGACTGCTACAGGGAGGGGGAGGCTGCTTGGAGGCTGGAGACACCGACCATGTCGCCTTACTGTTTACGCGGGCCGATCGATCTGTGTGGACGGTGTTGCTGCGGTAACTGCCCGCTTCAGGACCACATTTGTCCCTCCTGGAATCGGCTCCTGGCAGCGTGGGGGGGGGGGGGGGGGGGGGGGGAGGGGCGGAACCTGTTCTGGGACCGGACCTGAGTGTGAGTATAGGTATGCTATTGCTAACCACGCGCCGTGTAATGTAATAACGTGGCACCCTGAACTTGTGTGATCATTGTGTTGGTATTCAAACACGGGTGGGCGGAGTATATCCGGGTGGTCAGCCGGGTGGTTCTGATCAGTGTATTGATCATGGAAGAGAATGGTCGATACTTTGTGTTCACTAACCATCAACATGCTTCCATGAGAGATTTTTTTTTCTGTCTTCTTTTATTTATTTATTGTTGGGAGGAATGTCTTTTTTGTTTGTGGAATCCGGCACAATCGAGTAGTAGAACATTGGGCTTTCAATACTCGGATCGTGAGTTCCAATGAATCAATGAATCTTTATTTTGCAACGGTGGAGGCAGTTAACATTAACAGTCAATTTCATACCTGCCGTTGCTAAGTACTATAATCATCTAACTAATAGTAAAAATAAAAAAAAATAAAAAACAGAGAAAAATAGATGAGCAACACACACACACACACACACACACACACACACACACACACACACACACACACACACACACACACACACACACACACACACACACACACACACACACAATGAACGGCAAAAAAAAAAAAGAGCAACAGAAACAAACAGGCAAATGAACAAAGAAACAAGAAAAAGAACAAATGTTGACAAGCAGAACAAAACAGACAAGCATACAATCAACCAAACGTAATATGTCATTGTCATGAAGGAGTATTTGATGATTTCATGCTTTACTGAGACGAAAAGTGTATGAACAGCCTCCAGTCCTTGAAAACAGCGATAGAGGGTGCGGATTTGACATGGATCGGAAGGCTGTTCCATAATGTGGGTCCAGAAAATGACAAACTGCATTTAAACAAATCAATTCTTGATCGCGGGATAATGTAAAGACTACTTACACTGCCATAATAGGAGTTTGCCCGAAGGACTAGATCCAGTAGATAATCAGGGGCCTTTCTGTTCCAAATTTTAAACATAAGAACCCTTTTGTTGAGCTGTAAATGTTCAGACAGTGGGAGAATCTGCAGTTGTTTCAGCTTTCGATCGGTCGTAAGGCACGGGTTTGGTAAAACCAGTTTGGCTGCTCGTCAGTGTAATGAGTTCAGCCCTTTTAAATGAATGTCGCTAAAGTTATCCCACACCGTTGATGCATAGTCCAAGTGAGACCTTATGTGCGCATTAGAAAACATTCTGCGACTTTCCAGAGCAAGAAAATATTTGAGTTTGGAAAGAACAGTTGTCTGGATAAAGTTTTGGATATGGCATTGGTGTGAGCTTTCCAATCAAGGCGGGAGCCAAATATTTGTGTTGGCGTTTTTCTCGTTGCCCCGTCTTTGATATCACCCATTTGTGGTGGAAAAGGACGTTATTGTTTGTCTGTTCATTCATTTGTTGTTGGTTTTCGTTGTTTGTTGTTTGGTTTTGTTAGTATGTTTTTTTTTATGCTGTCTTTTCGGATTTGTTTTTTTTTGTTTTAGTTTTTTGGGTTTTTTGGTTTGTTTCTTTGCTTTTTGTTTTTTGTTTGTTTGTTTTTGTTGTTTTTGCTGTTGTTTTTGTTTCGTTTTTTTTTTTTTTTTTGGGGGGGGGGGTCTTTGGAAGGGGGGGGGGGGTCTTCTTGTTCTTTGTTTGCTGGTGTTGTTTGTGTGTTTTCCCCTCTTTTTGACAGACAGACATAAGCTCACCAGTGATAAGATGTACATGTATATTTCAAACTGTTCTTTCTCCCTTAACCGTGGACGTTCTGTCTCTAACCACCATGGAAAATACTATTAGAGCTACAGACAGGTAGCTCGCACCATCACCAGTACCAACAATCGGCTGAATGAATCAGAGCAAACAGCTACGTTTACAACTACGCAATATTCTCTCTACGCAAAACAACATACATCTTTCAGGGCTACTAAACACACACCCACACACACACACACACACACACACACACACACACACACACACACACACACACACACACACACACACACACACGCACACACACACACATAACTCACTCCACCCCCTCTCTCAGCAAAAGGCAGACGGCAAAGAATAACAAACTATTCGATTTCAAAATAAACAAAGAAAAAGGAGAAGAAACAATGAAACCAGGAAGTGCTGGTAACGACAGATCGTGGCAGTGATCTATTGGTCAAAGTATTCCATTCTCTTTTGGGGGGTTCCGAAATTTACTACGTTGTAATCACTCCTTTGTTGACAGACCACAACAGCGACAGCAGCAACAGCAAATGGCTGTAATTGAATGCAGTCACGGTTGACGAAGCAGAACAAGCTGTCATACCGGTCATCAATGCGTTTTCAGCGTAATCGCGGTTGGAGTAATTTCATTCAGCTTACGCTGGTCTGAATAGTCTTCTGGTAAGAGTGGTGAACAAGCACTTGCTCGCTATTCGTGTGATATAGGGTGGAGGGCGGTGGGATGGTGATGGTGGTGGTGGGGGGTGGTGGAGGGGGTGGAGGGGAGGAAGGGGGCATGTGTGTGTGTGTGTGTGTGTGTGTGTGTGCCTGTGCGCGCGCGCGTGTGTGTGTGTGTGTGTGCCTGTGCGCGCGCGTGTACGTGTGTTTGTGCGTGCGTGTTTGTGCGTGCGTGCGTGCGTGTGTGTAAGTGCAAATGTCCGCGCGCGTGTGCATTTCCATGATCAAAGGCAATCACTTACGCAGCAGACGTGTGTGATGTATTTTGTGAGGCATCTTCTGTTTGGATAGGAAATTTTAGGTTTCCCGGTGGACCAGTGGAACGAAGCGCCTTTTTCGCGGAACACACACTGGTTCTACTCATCTATGTTTCATTCTCTCGTCATTTGTTGACTTGTAATCATGAAGTGCCTCGTGAAATCCTACAGCTTCCGGGTTTACAAAATCAATGCCCCACCTACCGACCCACTAACCGTTTTTCATGGTGGTACTTAAAATTTGGTTATTTTTGTGCTTTCATTATTGATGACAATACTGAAAATGTGTATTGATGACAATACTGAAAATGTGGTTACTTTCGTTATTGATGATGGTACTCAAATTTGGTTACTTTTGTGCTTTCGTTATTGGCGATGGTAATCAAATTTGGTTACTGTTGTGTTTTCATTACTGGCGATGGTAATCAAATTTGGTTACTTTTGTGCTTTCATTTTGACGACGGTACTCAAATTTGGTTACTTTTGTGCTTTCATTATTACAACCAACAATCACAGAATTGACTTTTTGTGTTAAACGTGATTATCGTTCAGTTCAGCTATGCTGCAACGTTTTCAGGGCGTTTTCGGGGCGGTATTTGAATACTAGTCAAGACAAAACAGATTCAACAGAATACACGGCATTCGCAGGACATTCATACACGGAACCGTCATCCGAGCATGCAAATTTAATGCGGGTGTGATTGCTTGGCTGGTGCAGGTTTTAATGTCCCTTCACACTAGGGACGATGCGACAGAGGGGAGTCCATCTTCTCATCAGTGTTACATAACACAGACACACGCGTAACCCAAAACCCTAACCGTTGTGAGCGCTTTCATTTCGCGCGCCGTGTCAAGTGCCCCGACTCTCTGAAAAGGTTGGAGCTCTCTGCTGTTTGGCAGCTGTGTCATGGTAATCAGCATACCTGCCCAAGAGACTGAGCACAATTCGGTTTGCGGGACCAGAGTTAACTTTTGACGGGCCTAGGGGCCATACGTTTTGCACCTCCTGTTGCGGGATGGAATTACTTGCGCTCACGTCCGCGCAAAAAGTTAAAGGGGCAAGAGTTAACTTTTCCAAGCTCACAGACTGACCTGTACTGCTTGCGATGTCAAGAACATGATACACCCAAGACACGTGCACAATTATATCCTTTTATGGGCTGTTGATGCTAAGATATAAGCCAAAATGTACGCCTACCGATAGACATACCCGACCCCCCCTCCCCCAACACCCTACGATATGAGGTGTACATTCCTACTGTCGCGAGACACCCAATCAACCAATTTGCGCAGAAAGCAAAACAAGCGGGTAGAGCTCTGACATACTCCTTAGGGAGCTCAATAGTCGACAACGTCTGTCCTCAATGCATGTTGCTGGAACACTCTGGAAGCTGCTCATCATCAGGTAGGTTAAGTTAAAGTCAATAAAGCAACAACAACAACAAAAAAAGACAATGGGACAAGACAAAACAGTAGGTCACAGGCGTCAGCTCCGTGTGAACCAAGTTTCAAGCGTTAAATAAGTGATACGAACCGGGAACACGCGACAATAGAAACGCTTTCTGGGTTCTAAACCCTTGATAAACATACATTCTCTACAGAGCCCACACAAACAGATGAACAAAGACGAAGATAAAGCGGTTATTGGTCCTTGCTCCAGTTTCAACAGGACAGTGCCGGTGACAGTGGATCACGCCGAGGTCAGAAAACAGACATTCAATAGACTTTTCTGTAAACAGAGGATCTAAGAGCCGGGAGGCAGTGACAGGCGTGGGTGGCTATGTTTCGTATTCGTCCCAGCTTGGTTCATCCCTAGATATAATGAGAGAGCAAAGGTTTTGCACATGAATACCAGTTGTTACCCATATGTTAAATGCACCAGGAGTTAGCCATAGTTTTGGCGGTAAAAGAAATGGGTACAAGATGGTTCAAATGTGCCTTCGCCCGTAACTGATGACATCCTAGAATAGACCAAAAGCGCCCGTGTCGATTGTCAGTGGTAACCAACACTAATATGTTATACGTCATACGTCATGCAGCTTTGATACGATAAACAAATTCTGTGCTTCAAACACGCGAATGAATCTGACAGGCAATGGGCTTATGACGTCAATAAGCGTTTTATCCACTACATATGGTCACACCGAATGTCAGCTCGACTGTGGCGCTTCACGTGCTAATGTAGCAAACACCACACAGACCCCAATAATGGATCGAGCATTGCTGAATCAGCGACTCAAAACGTAATGGCACACTGGGAGTTCAATACTGAGTCAGTATGGAGTTTGAAACGTCGCAATGTGCCCAAACTGGCGAAGGCTGAATGATATAAATGGCGCCTGAAAAGGCTGAAAGGATCTAGATTTAGATATTTGTTAAAGGAAGACAATGGTTCGCCTAATCTACTTTTATTTGCTTATCCAGAAGTCCAACTTGCGTTACGCTGGCCGAGTTAAAATATGCCCCATCTGCATACGATGTAGTTTGTACTCCGTTACTCGAGAAAAAAAACCAAACTGTTCCTTTTCTTTTTGCACTTTAAATAATAATAATTATAATAATAATAATAATAGCTGAGTATTGTGTAGGCGCTTTACCTATTTTCTTTAACTGGCTAAAATCGCCACGAGCTGGACCCAACCCGCAAGTCACGTGAACCACACGCATTCTCTCAAACGCTGGACATGAACACATTACAGTCACGTGGTACGAAGGGTCAGCTCGGCAATTTAAGTTTCCGAATTTAGAATTGCATTTATTTTCAAATTTTGTGGGCTGAACATTTCCAAAGCAGAGGGGGGAGGAAGCCGGAGTACCCGGAGAGAACCCCCGACGATTGGCTTGAAGGAAAAATTCTTTACCCCGAGTGGGACTCGAACCTGACCTCTCGCACTGGTGAGGAAGTGTCTGAACCACTAGACCACCCCACATAATTATTATCATTATTAGTCAGGCCAGTATCTTGAAAAAAAAAATATGCGTGTAAATCCAGAGAGACACCGACCGCCAAGCACTGTGTTATACCGAGGTAACCTAACAGTTCGCTTTCTCCTTTCCCGCCGTCGTCCTCTTTATGCGCAGGTAGCCAGGCGGTCGATAGGAAAGTGATTGAGCTGACAGGAGAGGAGACACAAAAAAGAGGTGTGTGTTCCACCCACACTGACGGACCCGTGATTCAATGTACTTGTTACGCTTTTTTATGTCCTGACAAGCATCAACGAGTTTATTGTGCTTAATGTTTCTCTGATGGTCCATTGTCGTGAGAAGGCCAGTTTCTACTGGGGTTTTTTTTTTTTTTTTCATCCCCTCCATCACGGAATCAGCTGACTGCCGTAAAGCGTAATGGACGTCGTCAAGTTTTTACGTCATGTCGTGACGGTCCTGAGTACGACAATTGAAAAGAGGAGAGGTGATTGATGGGAAGGCCGTTGTAAGGGTGCGCCAGTAAAGGCTCGATCTTTATGTCACTAATGCTACAAAGTAAACAAGTAAATAAATAAACAAGTGGTCGCCACCTCACCAGTTCCGGCGGCTTCCATGCTGTCCTGCTACATCTTGTACCAGCAGCTCCATGGCTTACAGAAACGATACCAGCACACCTCTAGTGTACAAGACTTTGCCGACATGCATTCATGCGTAGAGATATAGTAATTACAGTTCACAGTAGACAGGCGATCAAACCATGCAGACGCCCCGCTCAGGTATCCCCATGTGCATGATAAACAAGTCAGTTAGTTCAAGTATTTAGGGCTTTACGCCGCGCAAGCAACAAAGACTATTTCGCGGCTCAGCTAGGTCATTCTCTGCCAGGTCATTAAAAATAAAAGGCATGCGTAAGAACAGGATGTAAATCTATATTAAAAAATCTGTGTGGTTTAAATGAGAGTCAAGTTCCAAGATTTTTAAAAAGTCAGCATAGAGAAGTCGGTGCGAGTCCGTACTATTTTGAGAGTCTATATCTTAAAAAACAAACTGGACTCTTTCAAGAAATTGAAGATGCTGTCAGGGGGAACGTCCCTGAACAGCACCTTCAGTGAACTAGCACAATGATGCTTGTCACGGATCTCAGCAAGAGCATGATAAACAAACCGAGGCCGGACTTTTGAATGGAGACTAATAAAAAAGCTCTTCATCGCAAGGAAACGCGATTAGGCTTAGCTAGGGATTATGAGTATTGTGCCGGAGAGGCTGTTTAATTGTCTCATGACTTTTTATCCGCTTTTCCAATATAGCCGCCTCGTTTTGACCATCTCGCCCATAGGCATACCCTCGGCGGGCCGTCTACCTCTGTAAGTCGTACCAGGTAAGCTTAGTGTGTGTGTTTTTGTTATTTCATTAAGACACACACACACACACAGACACAGACACACACAGACACACAGACATACACACACACACACACACACGGGTTTCTCACTGGCTTTTCACAGACGAATGATTCTGAACTGCCGCTAAGTGGAATTAATGAACACGCCTCACTGCCTGCGAATACAAAACGCAGGTCGTTTTCCCTGAGGCACTGAATGTATTATTGCGCCGAACTGTGCGTTCCTTTCTGGCACCATTCTGTGGCGCCATGTCAGGTAGGGGAGAATAACCTGTAAGATGGTGTGAAGTGTTGAGAGGATAATCTGTTGGGCTGGGTCGGTACAAGCGCATACAACAAAGGTTGCGTCGCGCACCGTACATTTTGCTAAACGAAGTTTCGCGTCTGACATGCAAACGGATTAATGTCGGTGGACGATCAAAGGAAGAACAGCAGTTACGTCCATGAGACCATGCCTGAGACTCTCTCTCTCTCTCTCTCTCTTACTTTTCTCTCCATCATTTCCTGTAGATAGTTAATACTTTGGTTTGTCTTTTTGTTTCTTTTTTTCCCCTTTTCCTCCCCTTGTTTTGATGTTGTCTTAAGACAAGCAGCAATGCCTAAGTGTTGTATCCAAAATAAACAAAAAAGTTTCATCATCATCATCATCATCATCATCATCATCATCATCATCATCACTGATAGTACACAGATGACATAAAGCACAACAATATACACAAACATGAGTGACTGTTACACACTAAGGAACGGCAAGAAAATACATACACCGCACAATAAACAGCTTCCATACACACAGACTCACAGGAAACATTTAAACAATACCTCTCAACATGCAGGCTGACACGGTGTGGAAGGGCAGGGTAAAATCAAGATCAGTTATCAGTTTTAAATAGGTGGGTTTTAAGACAGCTTTTAAAACTGGCACTGGATTCCGTGTAAGCCTTGTGATTCTGAGCATCATCTATAGAGTCATCTCGTTCTTGGCCTAAGCACCATCGATTTGACAGACGCTTAGATTCTTTTTCCCAGATGGACGGTATAGATTTGAATAGCCTCTACTGCTTTACGGACCTAGAAATCTTGGACGGATGCCTTTAACGATTCAGCAAGTTGTCAGATTCAGGACTGCGGTTACTGTTTTGCGCCTGCTCTTTGAGCCTGGGAATTACCTGCCCTCGCATCCGAACGAAACTTTCTTCGTTAACCTGGTCTGAACCTGAAGTGCTTACCCCCGGGGGGTGTGCCTGGAGTTTAATAACACACATTAAAGCCCACACGTTGGCCAATGGCTGATCGATGCGCTCTACAGTGATGGCAGATTACCGCTTTGAAGTCAAGGGGGGGGGGGGCTGCACTTGAAGAACTGTTTGTTAGTTTGGTCGTCGTAACCGTGGGGACACAACTGCTGTTATACAGAAGCCGTGAAGTCATTAACCAGAAGTAGAGAAGATCAATTTTCCGCTATGCATGATTGCAGGTTGGAAGTCATGAATATTAACTGCGTGCTCGTCACGCATGGCGAGGGTATAGGGGCGGTCGGTGGTTTAGTGGTTTAGACTTAGTGACCAATGCGAGAGGTCTGGTTCGAGTCCCACTCGGGGAAAAGATTGTTTTTCTCGTATGTGCCGGGCCGACCGTCGGGGGTTCTCTCCGGATACTCCCCTCTGCTTTGGAAATGTTCAGCCCACAAAATTAAAAATAAATGCAATTCTAAAGTTCCGAAACTTAAATTGCTGAGCTGACCCTTCGCAGCACGAGATTGTAATGTGTTCATTTTTGATGTGTGAGAGAATGCGTGTGATTCACGTGAGCGTGCGTGTTGGGTTTAGCTCGAGGCGCTTTGAGCGAAATATTTGGGATAAAGCGCCTATATTGATGCGCTCATCTGTCACGCGCGCGCGCGCGCGCGCACACACACACACACACACACACACACACACACACACACACACACACACACACACACACACACACACACACCCCCCAATTCCACACAGATTTTCTTTTTATAATTTTAAGAGAATTTTTCCAAAGACTTTTATCAATACCGCAAAACTATGCGTATTAAAGTGCAAACACTGCCCCGATAAATTCTGCACGGGGTTTTAGGTTCCCCATCAAAGCCAAACAGAGAGAAAGCGTCTCAGGCTTAATTGCGTGGCAGAAATGGAGCGTTTGTCAATTAGCAACTCATGACCGTGAGATACTGCCTGTATTCAGACCATTCTTCAGACGCGCTATATTGCGCAACGCAATCCGTCTCAATCGGACCGTCCCGGGTAGTTCTGCCCAACACACCATTAAGGTGCATTAAACACTGAAAGCAAGCTGTGGCAACATGCAATTGCCTGATGCCGACCTCGAGCATAAAATGAAACGGCCCTGGGGACACACTAAAATGGGGATTAGCCAAACAGCAGTTCCATGTTGGGCCTCCTCTAAAACTGTTTTCTCCTCACGCGGCACGGGTGGGGGTTTTAGACGGGCTGCTGGTGTGTGTGGAAACGTAGGAATATTATCAGACATCCGGGAATGCCATGAGAAGGATATACGGGAATTTCGTGAGCTATCTGGGAAGGTCATCAGGTAGCTGGGAACGGCATCAGATATCTGGAAATATCAGGGTGTATCCGGTAATGCCATGAAGAAGGATATCCGGAAATGTTATGAGCTATCTGGGAAGGTCATCGGGTAGCTGGAAACGTCATCAGATATCAGGAAATATCATGGTATATATATGGAAATATCATGTTTTATATCCGGTAATGTCATGAGGCATCAGGAATGTCATCAGATTTCTGGGAATATCACGGGATACCCAGTTGTGTCTTGAGATATCGGGGAATGTCATGAGATATCCGGCACATGGCATCAGATAGTATGTAATGGAGATATCTGAGCATTTCACGATATCTCAGGGAATATCGTGACTTATTCGAGCGGCAAAATCATGAGCAGTCCGGTGGTCAGTGGCGGTTACGCAAATATCTGGAAAATCCCGGAGAATGTATGCGTACTAAAATATATATTATGTACCTTTTTATATTAAGACATTTGAAGTACTGCACGTGAGCCACCCATCCCCTCTTCCCCGCTTATCACGCCCACACTGCAAGATGTTATTGTCTTTAAGTTCAGCTTACACCGTCTTGGGCAGTTCAGTGGCTGCGGCCTTAGGTTTACTTCAGTTTTAATGGGACATCCATCGCGTCATATATATAAGATCTGATTGTTCTTTCTGTCGCGATCAGTTCACGTGACTCCAAGCAGGGATGTATTTATAAGTCACATGTCGTCGATAACCATTTAGCACTCACTTTACCTACGTGTGGACTTCGTACGCTGTGGAAAATGCGCTTGTCCTGCGGCCATCGTTTTTATCAGTAGTCGACTTGTCAATAATAAATGGAGCAGGGGTGGACGTGAGCGTTGGAACCTCGGCTGATTCTGTCAAGGCAATGGGGGGGGGGGGGGGGGGGGTGTAAGTGTTTCTCTAGATTTTATGACAGGTTGATGTAACGTGTGGGTGAGTGAGAACACGTAAATCTTGTCAGAAGACGTCATTAGCACCAGCTATCCATCCAGCGCCGTGTCCGCACACCGTCATCAACACATTTTTAGGTCAGTAGACACACGATGTTTACTTTGATCCTCGGATGTTAAATGTATTTGTCTGCTCCATAAAAATACCAGGACGTAAAAGCTTCATATCATATCGTATAATAAATCTTCAAGACGAGATCCATACATATATATATATCTTACGATCTCTAATGCTGTCCTGGTATCCCCAAGTGAAGTTTAATGATGACAGTGCAGTATAAGAAATTGTTACCACTCTCCTCGGCAACTTGCATTACTGGTGTTGGTTTTTTTTGTGAAATGCACGAGCGATACAAGAGCAAGGAGTCGCCGGTATCAACCGCCCAATTTCAAAGGGATTTTCAAAATTCCCATGCCACACTTTCAAATTACCAGCCATTTTCTCAACACGGCCGCCTTTCAAGATAACGTTTTCAACAAACATATCTAAGGCCTACACTGTGCTGCAGAATTAATTTTCCTACCAAAAGAAAGCTGATTTTCTGGGCCCACATGTAAAAGTCGGGGTTAGGGAGCATAGCCCCGGCTTAGAGTCTAACCTCAAACTAAACTAGTTCTAGGGTTAAATTTTCTGTTGTTTTTTGTTTTAAATCAGGAAGCGGGTCCCTTCCAGCAAGGTGCCTATGCCGTTATAGAAGGATTTTTGTCTTTCTTTCTTCGCTTCCTTTTTTTTAATTTAATTTTGTTTTCGGGTTTCTTTTGTCCTAGTCTGGGTTAGGCCCGTAGCCGTGGGTTAAATGAACCTCGAGTTTTACATACGGGCCCTGTACTTTTCAATGATACCAATGACGCTATACGCCCAGAATCACAGTTGTTCCCCCTTTTGTGGAAGCCCATCACAATTTTTTTGTGATGTACAGAAGCTCCAAGAGCCATGCTGGACCTCTTCAAAACATACCGTGACTGTCGCATGAAGCTGCTTATTACATCAATTTTATGTCAGATATCCTAAGTGAGGTTTTCCATTTCCACAACCTTTTGTGTGTCCCCAGGTGAGTGTCACGTAAGTGTACGAGACCACGCAGCGCGTTCTGCATTTTAAGTTTTACGACAGCAACGGCTTCTTTATCTTTTATTCATGCGCGACCGGTGGTTGTTCAGTCGATAATAGGGTCATGGTTGAATTATTAATAGTTTTGTATTAAGCGCTCTTTTCATTGCACGGCAGCTTTCCTTTGTAGTCTGGCGATGGACAGAACACATTCAAGGAGATAAATTATCAAATACTCCAGGCTGCATTATTTTGTGTGTGTTCAATAGGACTTATCTGATGACGGTTTACACATTGTGCGGGGGGTCCGGGATAGCCGAATGGTAGAGCGTTGGACTCTCAATACTCGGGTCGGGAGTTCGATTCCCGGCTGGGGCCAAATATTTGTGCTGACCTTTTCTCGTTGCCCCGTGCTTGATATCACCCTTACGTGGTGGAAAAGGACGTTAAACTGCCGAACACCAACCCACCCTATACACTGTGCGCAGTTCACACTCCTGAGGTCTATCTTTATTTCTGGCTCGAAAGAAAAGAAATCCGACATATCACGGAAAATCCTCTGAAAATTGCTCTGTCAGGATGAAAAGGCAATAACTAGCAAACTGAGAATGTCCATATTTCAGGGGACGCAACTACCCGGAATATCCGACAGTTGTCTCCCTTGCTGACCTGCTCCGTCGTTATCAAATCAGGTCAGAGGCAAACCATCGGGCAAATCTGACAGCAGAAAAAAGGCAACCGAACGGAAGAGGCGGTTCTGGCTGGTATCTGTCACGTGACGTTCATACGTTCACCGTATATTTGTGGGTGTAATTACTATGCAAACACATGACCACTTGCCAAACTGCCCTCCATGTCCCGAAAATGTCAACATTTGTGAAGTTAATGGAGCTAACTGAAGGCAGAGTCCGTTCTGCAACCTCATCACTGAGAGGCATTCACTGTTCTACACGCCTGCCCCCAGTTAACTAAGGCGTCAGACATCGTGGTTCACCTCAATGTAGAACGTAAAGTACGCAATGCAGGACAGTGCAAGCAATACTTGGACACTACTCAAATTTCGTGCGTCACGTGCCCCCGGACAAAGACCAGTGACCGACAAGCGATGGCATGGCGACCCGCTGAATGGATGAACTGGTTGTGTCAGACAAATCGTGCCCGTTAAAGTCACGATGAAGGTAAATAATCACGGTCTGATTGTCCCGCTGAGGTGAAATCATTGACAGTCCAAAGTCAAACTAACTCTCTAAGACTTGCCGGGCAGATGTCCAAATGGTTACGTACATGTGCCGTGCAGTCTGCTTTTACAACACTTGCTTCCCGGTGCTGTGATTTGATACAACTAGACGGTGTTGTTGTTGCTGTTGTTGTTGTGGTGGTGGTGGTGGTGGTGGTGGTGGTGGTGGTGGTGGTGGTGTTTTGTTTTGGTTTTTTTACTTATTTGCTGCCCTAATTCTTCACCAGCTCCAGTGGTATTCCTCCCAGGTTGATGGTAACATTCCACAGAGTAGGACATTCATTAATGATGATGAGGGTGAGGATGACAGCATGATGCTGCTGTGGAGGTCTAAGTGGTTTCTGGCTGCGTAACAGAGCCGCAGCTAGACTTGCTCCGACTGTCGGAAGTCTGAAACTACTGTGCGCATAGACATGTGCAAAACGTTCACCTGGAACGTTGTTTTGTTGTTGTTGTTGTTTGTTGTTATTGGTTTTTTGTTTTTTGTGTGTGTGTTTTTTTTGTTTGTTTGTTTTGTTGTTGTTGTTTTTTGTTGTTTTTGTTTTTTGTTTGGTTGTTTTTTTTGTGTGTGTGTTTTGTTTGTTTGTTTTTTTGGAGTGGGGGGGGGGGGGCGTGGGCGATAGTTCGACCAGTTCAACATGTGCCCATACAAAAGTGTACAAAATTAGTTTTTTTCCCGGTCGGCACAAGCTCCAGTGCTAGGTTAAACGGACTTATTCCATCTTAGCTAAGCCGGCTTATGTTTTTGAACAGTTTCGTTCGTGAGTGTGCCTGTACGCTCGAAATACTCTACCTTGTTGATTAGTACAATTCTTGATGCGATACAATGTTGTTTACACTTTGCGCGAGCGGTCGAACATTCAAATTCTACGAATGTTGTTACACTACTGGAGCGCTTCGTGTGGTCGCCGCGTCACCGAGTACGCTTCTTTTGGCTCAGTTTCAGCATTTCAGACGCTGTCGCTGTCCAGGTGTCATAGTGGTGTGATGATAAATACCACGAAAACAGCTCAGAACGATCTGTGAGCATTAAAATGGTAGCATTGTTAGCTGTTTTAATGAGACGTTTTGGTGTTCTGAATAACACGCGCGTAATAACTATGTCGTACGCTGTATCGACCAGTCGCCATGTGACGATGAGTCTGTCTGTCTGTCTGTCTGTCTCTCATTAGAAAACACACACACACACACACACACACACACACACACACACACACACACACACACACACACACACACACACACACACACACACACACGCGTTCGATCGCCTGGGCTACTGTATTAGTCTTCCATAGTTTAAACAAACATAGGGCTATAATTATAGAATCCATAGGACCATGGCTCTATAATCCAACGAGAAAGACATTCTCTCTCTCTCTGTCTCTCTCTCTCTCTCTGTTGCTTGCGGGGGGTTAAGTGTTTAACTGACTAACTCTCTCTCTCTCTCTCTCTCTCTCTCTGGGGATATGTGGTGGAAAAGGACGTTAAACCCCCAAGCACCCACCCACCCTCTCTCTGGGGGAGCCGGGGTGGCCGAATGGTAGAGCGTTGGACTTCTAATACTCGGGTCGTGAGTTCGTATCCCGGGTGGAGCCAAACATTTGTGCTGGCTTTTTCATCGTTGCCTCGTCTTTGATATCACCCGTATGTGGTCGAAAAGGACGTTAAACCCCAAAACACCCACCCAACCACCCTCTCTCTCTCTGTGTGCAAGCGTCGTGGAATAAATCGGTCACTATGGGGACCTGACGGTCGCCTACGTCACCCGTCACGCATTGCTTCTGTCATCTGGATAAAAGGGCCTCCGTGCTCATCAAATCCATGGCTTACGTCTGATCTCGACGCTGCTGTTGTAATTAAGGAACGGTCGCTCGACGCATCATATGCAAGTTGTGACCATGTTACATCGTGGCTGCTGTAACAGTGCTGCCCAGTCATTATCATTCCGCTGTCCCCCGTTAACTAGTCCGCAGCGACCGGTAAGTAACGATTGGTCTGATTTTGGATGATCGTGATGACAGTGTTTTCGCGTGGCGACATCTCGCGGCATCAATTTCCCGCTAAAAGTACTCTCCCCTCATTTAGTTACTGCCTCCAACCATCTGCAGTAGTGACAATGAAGATAAGTACAGACAGCCCGGAGCAGTAGTATTTGTTTGTTTGTTTGTTGTTGTTGTTGTTGTTGTTGTTTTGGGTTGGGCTTTTTTTGGGGGGGGGGGGGGGGGGTTGTGTTTGTATTTTTGTTTTGTTCGTTTGTTGGTTGGTTTTTTTTTTTTTTTTTTTGGGGGGGGGGGGGGGGGTTGTTTGGGGTGGGTGACTGAGTAGGCTTTGGTTTTTTTTTTTTATTGTTTCTTTGGGGAAATTAGGATTGTTTGCTACGGGAAAGCACGTCTCCGCGGAGGAGCGCCACCCGACCTACCCGAACCTAGTTTTGAATAATATAGTGTCTGTAACCGATGTGAATTCGGTTCGAGACGGGCGAGATCATTCGTAAAAAGCACAGTTCTCTCCAGTTCTCTCATCATTAGCTTGCTTTACGTCCTATGGCTTTTAGCCCTTAAGGACAAGTTGTTCCTGGCATGTGTTTTGGCTGCTTGGCTGGGCGTGTGTCTTTGACCAGATATCACACCACTTTCTTGTACATTTCTCATGCTGGCATGGCTCACGGTCATTTTGTTTTAATCAGTGCAAATTATTTTGATGCATCAGTCTGTCAAACTAATGAACATCCCGCCACTGCAAAAAGGCAGATAACATTATTTGCTTGTGTGCATTTTCCAAGAGGCAGGGAATTATCGCGTGTGTGGTGACGTCATTTGTCAAGATCACACTTGTCAGCAGAGTTTGTGTCGGAGTGTCCGGCTGGAACTGCAGGCTTGTTTGAGAGTTATCGATTAGTTTGGCTGACCAGGTTTTTGATAGGAGGATTGTACTTTTCTGCTGAGAATTGGAAACTGAACCATAGAGGGTCAACGGCCTGGCTTAACTGGTCAGATTAAGTGCAAATAACTTGACTAATCCCAAACAGACTTTGGTCAATGACTATACATTCGTTAGGCTATGTGCATGTACACTGCCAAGTTTGGGAACATGCTGTAACTTAAGTTCATATTAACCTCTAGTTTTGCGCGGTGTTCAGGGAAGCGGACGCAGTGATCTGGAAGTACGCCTTTGGCAATGTATCAGGGAAGGAGAAAAGCCGATGCACCGCAAAGGTTTGGGCCAGAGACGACATGCGACATGCACGTAATCTGGTTGAAATGGTCGCTGCCACATAATAAAACAACGAACAAGCTTGCTAGAGTTGTCACCCTTGCCGGTAAGATCACTGGCAGACCCCAGGATCGGCTTGGGGAAGTCCACAGCATGTCAGTTCGTAGAAAAGCTCTTGCCATCACAGCTGATGCTTCACAACCATTGCATCGTCATTTTGAAAGATTGCCTAGTGGTAGGCGTTTCTGTGTACCATAAAGACCTGTTCAAAAAGTTCTTACCCTGTGCAATAAGTGTGTTGAATTCGGGACGCTTAAATCATTCAGCCTAGATACAATGGTGTGTTTATGTAAGTAACTATTGTGATGGTTTCCAGTTACAGTGGCCGTGATAATGTACTCACTAGGAATTACGTACGTCATTCCTCGGACGAGCTTTTAGCCTGAATTTATTATTGTTATTACTGGTGGTTTTATGTAATTTATTAACTCTGATGCTGCTGCAGCTGGGTGCATGAGGGGGAGGGGAGAGAGAGAGAGAGAGAGACAGACAGACAGACAGACAGGGAGAGAGAGAGAGTTTTTTTTTTTTAAGGCCAAAACTCCTTGTGATATCTCATGTGTTTGGTCGTTCACTTGTCGGACAAATTTCCTTTTATGGACAATAAAGTTATTTGTATCTGTATCTATAATCCGTATAATAGCGTATGCTGCGTACTCTGTTGACGTACTATCTTACGGACCCTGTCATAGTACATAAGTAACTACCACTACTAAAACCAACATCTCTAGGGATTTTGTCACAATGAAGAGAAACTGCCTGTTACAAACTCTAACACAAAGAAGAGAGAGAGAGAGAGCACCTACCTGAAATACACTCGGTGTGAAGGTGTCATTGTTCTCCCTGACAGCTCTGAAGAAATGTTCAGCACAAAATCACCGTACGTCAGGTAAACTTGCTTCAGCTGTGTGCTATGGTGATGCAGCCGTCAACCCTATAATAATTTATAGGATCACGCATTGCTCAAGCACAGAAGGAAACAGAACCTGCCGATCGCTCAAGTGATATAGCCACATCTGTCTGCATTGCCTGCTGATGACGTACACGACATCAAACACACCCCCGCACACTTAGGCGTCCTTTGTCGGGAGAAGTGGCCAAAAGGTATTTTTTTCTCCACAGCAGATATCTCTTCTTGCATTACGTCCCCGTGACAGAGGTGACTGGAGATTCCATAGCAGACGCCAAACTGATATTTTAAAGAAATATATCCAACGATGACAATAAAAAGTTACCAGAGAGTTTGCTGCGCTGGTAACTTCAGTATGCTTATCAAACGAAAGCTGGAGACTTTTGCCTGTTTGAAATGTCTCTTGTCACAAGTTCCCAGAACCTTTAAGTCATCATGCCACGCTGTTGAACAGAAATTGTGGCAAGCTTCTCAAGGTCTTGAACCAGTACCGTGCTGCAACAACTGGCACTTCTGGACAAGAGTAATTCTACATTCGCGTGAACACAGAGCCTCTCTCTCTCTCTCTCTCTCTTGTGCAATATTTAGGCAATACAGGGCCAGACTGGTTCTCAATCCAACGGCTTAATGCGCACGCGATTTTCTGCAATAGCTACAGAGCTAAATCTTCGGAGAGTCTCTCTTCTGGAACACGCTGACCTGCCACTGCAGCTCTGTGGGTCTGGCATTGCTGTCAACATACAAGGTGTCAAAGCGTCTGAGTGCCGCCTGCCGGTACATGGCCCACGGGTCATTGTCGCCCTGTTCTGCTGCCTTTGCCCACTTCCTGTGAGTGTAAGCCAGTTGATAAGGAATTTTAAAAGGAGAAGGGTTTACTTTTCACAGGGAGATCTACAAGCACCGCTTATGATGACAAGGGCATGGCACTTTTGAGAAGTCTAAAAATGATACCCTTCTGTGGGCCGTTGCTAATATATGATAGGCAAGACTGCTCGGCGGAATTTCGCCTCATCATTGCCTCGTCTTTGATACAACCCGTATGTGGTGGGAAAGGACGTTAAACCGGAAAACACCCACCCACTTACCCACCCTCTCCTACTGTCTGTTGTACAAAAAGAACCATTGATAGATATCAAAATATAACATAAAATATAAACTGCTGCTGTGATGTGAAGTGATGTGGGGTGTAGTGTTGTAATTTATAGTGCTGCAATATGTGATAGATGGCAGGTCACTGTTTTAGGTGTGAGTGTGCGAGTATGTAAATAGGTGGAGTGGGTGTGCATGGCTGTATGAGTGAGTGTTTGGCATGTTTTATGTTTTATGTTTTTATGAGACCACTAAGCAATGTTCCACTTTTGGAAATTTAATAAATATCTTATGTCTTATGTCTAAAACCAATTTTAAAACGTGTATATATAACAATGATAATATGATAAAAATGAACATGTAGTTGAACGCAACCCGCACAGCAAACACTTACCGGCGGGCGCGCGACAGGCAAGGAGGAAAACTGTTTTTCGCGCATTGATCGGATTACTAAGACAGATCGGGTCTAGGTTAGCTGAGGTCTCAGTTGGCCGCAGCTCACTTGTCGCCACCATCCTACAGGGAACGATAGCACTCAGTAATGCCAACAAAGACAGTAATGATATACAGTGGCTGAAAATCATACGAAATATCTTCTTTTTTAAATTTCTTTTTGGTGCATTTTTACACAGACAAACATAGATGAGAAACAGTAACATTGACAGTGTACGGTGAGGGCGCAGTTTCCACATGGTGTAACTAAAAACGTATGGCACACCGGTTGCATTCCCGTTCCGCGGGCCTAACGCTACTCTTGGCCCCCACGACGACGCCAACTCGGGCTAACCGGAACCGGGCTGAGCTTATTAATGCCTAAGAAGGAAAAAATCAAACTGCTCAGTGACAAGGAAAGTGGACAGTTGCGAACAACTTTGTTGCGGCAAGGGAGGTTACACATGCGGGTAAAAATCTCGAAACAGGCCGAGAATGTACTGGTGCTGGTGAAGATCGACAGTTTTCACCGCTTCTGTGCACACTGTGAAATAACACGGGGACCTCAAAGTTGTTCGCAACTGTCCACTTTCCTTGTCACCGAGTAGTTTGATTTTTTTCTTTCTTAGGCATTACTAAGCTCAGCCCGGTTTCGGTCAGCCCGAGCTGGCGTCGTCTTGGGAGCCAACAATAGCGTTAGGCCCCCGGGACGGGAATGCACCGGTTGACGATAGCAGTGATAGCAAACGAATGCTTGAACTGTACAGGACATGACGGACATATTAGGCGATTCACTAGTCTAAAACAAAGCGTTTATGCAGTTGCTAATATTGCCAGAACAATGCTGCATCACCGTTTACGTGGAACATATATATTTCGATAATATATCTATTATTATATATCTGTATATATCTATTTCGATAATATATAGATCTATAAACACGAAAAATACGAAATGTCTTGATTTTTTTTTTCCGCGTTTAGCCACCACGTCTGTGTATGTGTTTGTGCTTATGTGAACTAGATTTACCACAGATTTTGACCCATTCTGAGCTCTGTTGCAAGCGAAAGGGCAGCTAGGTGTGTGTGTGTGTGTGTGTGTGTGTGTGTGTGTGTGTGTGTGTGTGTGTGTGTGTGTGTGTGTGTGTGTGTGTGTGATATGTCAGTATGTGTTGCAGACTCATATTAGTTTAGACGGTAATTGTGAAGCGCCTTGAGCTCACCTTGTGGGGATACTGCGCTCTACAAGACTGCTATTATTATTATTATTATTATTATTATTATTATTATTATATGTTAGTGGCGTGATGCTAGGCACCATCAAAACAACTCACAACGATAGTAGCAATTGGGTCTTTAAAAAATTGGGTCTTTAAGTTTTAAAAGCCACATGCAATTTTAATTGAAATCTTCAGATCACTAGGAGCCACTTCAAGTCACTATTCTGCAATCTGCAGGAGTCTCGGGCCTGACTGGGAAGACCCACACCTTGCGTAATAGTGGCTTGAAGTGGCTGCTATTGGTGTGCAATGGCTTGTTCTTTTTAACAAGTCTTATCACGTAGTGGGTAAGGGGCTCTTAAGAGTTAAAAAAAATAAATAGCAATACTCACAATTCACGTGTGAGTGCTGTTTGTTTTAGCAGTAGTTTTCCCGTTACCGCCAGGACTGTAAGTGATCCATTGATTCCACCAAGTGAACTAACCAGTCTGAAGTGGCAAAGTAAACTTCAAAGCGTTTTCTGCCTTTGTCCAGCACTTTGGGTTTTCTCTCTCTCTCTCTCTCTCTCTCTTTGGTTCACAAGAGCAAACAGCCATTTTTGAAACCAAGAACGCAGTCTCCCCATTGTGCGCTGAATTTGCACTGTGGTTTTCGGTCTAAAAGAAAAGAGGCGTTGCATAATTTTGATACCCTGTTGCCATGCGCAACGGCCACAAACTGGCCAGCAGGAAACAATGCCTGATCGCGTATTTCTTTGAACGGTTCGGGGAGAAAGCACAACAGTGACAGTTCTGTCGTTTGAAGAGCGTCACAAAAGATCATTTGTCAAGAGGATATTTCAGAATCGACCCACGGCTGAAAATGCACCCAACGTACATTTGAGAAATCGACAGGTCGTTTGTTGAATCCGTCACAAGCGAGCGCCTGAGATCAGAGAATGGCGTTACTCTGTCGATCTTGTATTGTCTGAAGTGGGAGTAGGGCGGTGGAGCAGGGGTTGGGAGTGGGGGGGGGGGGGAATGGGGGGTCTGGTGGCGAACCTGCTGAGCAGGCAGTTGAAAATATGATCAAGTGTCCCAGATAACTAAACCCGAACCAGCCCAGAGAATGGCGTAATTTGTCGATGTTGTATTGTCTGAAGTGGGAGGAGGGCGGTGGAGGCGGGGTTGGGAGTGGAGAGAGGGGGTGGGAGGGTGGAGGCGTGGTCTGGTGGCGAACCTGCTGAGCAGGCAGTTGAAAATATGATCAAGTGTCCCAGATAACTAAACCCAGACCAGCCCAGAAGAATAGCGTAATTTGTCGATTTTGTCTTGTCTGAAGTTGGGGAAGTAAGGGGGAGGGAAGACGGGGAGGGGGAGGGGGAGAGTGACACGAACCTGGGCCATTTCAAGCTGTATTAAAATGCCGATTAACTGCTCAATACAAAATAGTAGAAAAGCACATTGCTGAACGAAACATCACACAGTGCCTACTGTCCACACACACACACACACACACACACACACACACACACACACACACACACACACACACACACACACACACACACACACACACACACACACACAGAACTTACGTTTGTTCTCGTGTCACGATCACCAAACACGATATTTTGTTGTTGTGGCTTTGGGCTTTTTGTTTTTTGTTTTTGTTTTTTACGTGTCGACGACAGGAGTCTCATATCCAAAATAGCAGCATGGTTGCCGATGGCTGGGTCATCTTCCTAGCTGCTATCCGATGCCCTTAGCTTCTCAGCAGTAATCTTTTGGGTTTAATCTTGAACGAACTCATACAGAGACAACAGTCAGCCACTTCTCGATGAAAACTATTTTCAGTGCAATTGAACGTGTTACTGAGGAAAGGGGGGGGGGGGGAGGGGGGGGTACCTGATAACTACACACTGTCACCTTTGGCTTTCAGTTTGTTGACACGTCGGGAAATTTGCTATCAAATATATGTGCTAGAAACTGACACAGCTGTCAGTTTCTGCATGCCGGTTTCATGTGCGATTCCGGGTGAAGGGAGGTAACCACCTCAGTCGCACTCTGCATGATTTATTCGCGCTTACGTACATCTTGTGGGAGCTTCGTGCGTGGTTCATTACTTAACCAGCGACTTTTTCAAGCGAGACATTAGAGACGGGTCAAAGAGGACAAAACTGATCTTCGGGATACGAACTCACAACCCATTCTTTGAAAGTCCAGCACTCAACCAGCTCGGCTGTCAGTCTTGGCTTCCCCAGTGTGTGTGTGTGTGTGTGTGTGTGTGTGTGTGTGTGTGTGTGTGTGTGTGTGTGTGTGTGTGTGTGTGTGCTTGCATGCTTGCGTGCGTGCGTGCGTGTGTGTGTGTGTGTGTGTGTGTGTGTGTGTGTGTGTGTGTGTGTGTGTGTGTGTGTGTGTGTTTGTATTTGCGTGTGCGCGCGCGCGTGTGCTTGTTTGCTTGCTTGTGTGTGTGTGTGTGCGTGTGTGTGTGTGTGTGTGTGTGTGTGTGTGTGTGCGCGTGTGCGTGTGCGTGTGTGTGTGTGTGTGTGTGTGTGTGTGTGTGTGTGCGTGCGCGCGCGCGCGCGTGTGCGTGTGTGTGTGTGTGTGTGTGTGTGTGTGTGTGTGTGTGTGTGTGTGTGTGTGTGCGCGCGTCTATCGACTTTACTACAAGCAGTGTCACCCAGCTTTTTCCTCGTCAGAACCATAGCGAAAAGGGAAATTCCTTATGCTTACAAAAGAATATCTGTTTCAGATAATCTGCTTACAAAAGAATATCTGTTTCCTTCAGGAAACTCCGCCGTGAGTCAAGAACACATGAGAGTTCTCTCATGTGTGTGTGTGTGTGTGTGTGTGTGTGTGTGTGTGTGTGTGTGCGCGCGCGCGCGCGCGCGTGCGAGCGTTCGTGCGTGCGTATGTGTGCGTATAATTATGCGTGCGTGCGTGTGTGTGTGTGTGTGTGTGTGTGTGCGTGCGTGCGTGCGTGCGTGTTTGCTCATCACGTGTGACACCAATCACCGCGATGAGTATCGCAGGCAAAGTTCAGCTGTTCATTAAACGGAAGAAGGCAAGGGCCGTCCTATACAATTTCGTAACACATGTAGCCTATTAAGAAAAAGGGTTAAAAAGGGTTAATTACATCTTTCATAAGGCAACTTACGTTCTGGAACATTTGAATCGTGAGTGCGTCTGCACGCTCGAAATCATACATCTCGATGATTAGTACAGCTCCTAATGCGTTATGATGTTGTTCACATTTTGTGCGAGCGGTTGAACATTGGAATTCTACGACTGTTGTTACACTACTGGAGCGTTCGGTTCGGTCGCCGCGTCATCGAGTACGCCTCTGTTGTCTGAGCATCACAGACGCTGTCACTGTCCAGGTGCCTTAGTGGAGCGATATTAGATACCACGAATACATCTCTGAACGATCCGTGAGCATAGACGTGGTAGCAGTGGCAGTAACACACCGTTATGACTCCCCACCCCCCACCCCACCCCTTCCTACACACACATAAACACCCTGACCTCGCCGTGAGTGTAGCTAATTTTTACGTAATCGCGCACGCCGTTTTGTGAAAATTAGGTTTGCTTCGTCCATGTCTTTGATCTTAAGCTTAAGGCGGGGGGAGGGAGGAGGGAGGGGGGTGGGGTGGGGGTGGTAACGGATTAAAAAGGCTAAGTGATATTACTCAAGACCGATCAACGTACTGGGCTGGTCAAACCCTTCTTTTATAGGCTAAGTGTGTTACGGAGCTGTGTGCCAGTCTAGCACTTCGATCACTACCGTGTGAGTCTCATTCCATTCTTTTCAAAGCCACCCTACATGAAATGTGAGCTATGAAAATTTGCTCTGTACGAACAGCGGTGCCGCTGAATGACAAGCTAGCGTACCATTCACACACCCGCCCTTTAGGGTTCGCCTTTTGTCTGACAGACAGGCCCCGGAGTAATCTGCCTATTTACCTAAGCGTGCTGCAGGCCTAGTCAAGAAACCTATAAGTAGCAGTAATAGTATGTCCTTAACCCTTTTCCTACCAGACATGTTTTGCAGGCACTTATTCCCCCTAACCAAGAAGGCTGGAAGCTGAATAAACGCGTATCTGTTGGCGTGATAAGCGCTAAAAAAAATAAAAAGAAAGCCAGCTTCCGTTCGTATGACAATTCACATGAACAAACAAACAACAACAAAATAACCAGAAGAAACGCGAATCCCCGTGCGCGGTACGAAATGTGTTAAAGGAAGGCCCGTTGATAGTTACGTATTAAATGTCACTTCCTCTATTTAGCTCGCTGCAGGCCAATGCAAGGGTGCGTGGGTGTTTGGGGGTTCAACGCATGTCTATGCAAGAAACCACGGGCGATTGACAGGTATCGACTAGAGCAACACAGCGAGGTGAGTTTTTCTGTGTACAGAGAAACGTGACCAACGTCCTTTTTCACCACAAGTGAGGTAAGTAATTATTAACCCTAAATATTTTAGTCACTTTTTAAGAAGTGAAAATTATGCAGTAATGCTATGTATATTACACCAGTGTGAATAAATTATTATATCTAGCCTCCTACCTTGCCCCTAGTGTTATGCAAGGCTGCCGATGACTCAGCTGGTTGGTTTACTGTTCTCTCAACTCGTACATCATGCGGCGAAGGCGGTGTCAGTTGAGTTCGTTGCGAATCTAGGAGTAGGAAAACATTGTGCTTATCAATAACGTTTCCCGTTTCCTCTGACTGTGTGAACCGGGCCTAAACAGCTTTCCTCAAACAGATTTGTTTTCACTGTCAGTGAGCAGTACAAAATCGGACCCCCAAAAATCTCCTCTTGGCATTCATCTGGCTCGAAGAAATGTTGTAAAGAAATCATGTACTTGTAACTCATGAATAAAACAAATTAGAGAGTCAGACGCCTCCTTGGCTCAAGGTCATTCAAAAGAGTATGTTTGTAATGCTACTGTCACTATCTATCATCATGGGAAGGAAGGTGTCTCTGGTGTTCGTAGTTCTTCAGAAAATGGCATTATTACAATTTTCCCAGAACAGCTTGTATACTTGACTTTGGGGCAAGATCAAATCAAATGAGATCTGTCAGTAAGATCTTATGAATGTCTGTCATCATGCCAAGTTTGACGCCTCTAGCGTTTGTAGTCCGTCTGAAAAATTAATGGTGATTAAAATTCACAACAGCGCTTTAATGGCTTACAAGCTGTTTTGCGGAAACTTAAACATTGGCATTTTCTCAGAAACAACAAACAGCAGAGGTACCAAACAAGGTATGATGATAGACAGCAATGAGACCTGTGCAGACATACCCTTTTGAATGACATTGACCCCAGGCCAAAGTCAAAGTCATTAAAGTTTAATATGTTTGCTCATTTTAACCCAAGGTCATACACGCTGTCGTGGGGAAATTGTAATATTGCCATTTTACTAAGACCACCAGAGACACCTTACGTGGCATGATGATAGATAATGATAAGAGCTTTACAAACATACTCTTCTGAATGACTTTGACCCATCTCACAAGTGAGCCAAAGAGGCTTCTGCCTTTCTGGTTATTATACGTTCTATCCCGTTTTACGCGTGTAAACCCATCCAATGTAAATGCCCGGTCCGTCCGAATAGTGCGAGGACGTTATAGAACGTGCGAAGACATGCGAGGACGTGCGAAGAAGAGTTCAAATATGCCAAATAAGTGAAATAATTAAACAGGAAATGTGTTTGTGGTATTTCTATGTCAATATAAGAAAACAATAAGCTAATTAAAGACACCATGTGTACCACGGGCACGTGTCGCACCTACTGAGGCCTTTCAGGTAAGGGTGGGGGTGTTTACTGAATAGCTAAGAATAGACTAGTGATCCATGGCGCAGCCATTGAGGGCCACAGCAAGTGTTGACACCTTTCGCGACTGGTCTTGACAGAAATGCCTACACGCTGTCGTGGGGAAATTGTAATATTGCCATTTTACTAAGAACACCAGAGACACCTTACGTGGCATGATGATAGATAGTGATAAGAGTTTCACAACCATACTCTTTTGAATGACTTTGACCCATCTCACAAGTGTAGGCCAGCGTGTAGGCCAGCTTTGAGTGAACGTTTTGACAACAGTTTTTGGCAAGTGTTCCTTGACAGAAACTTTGTCACTTTTCCTAAATAGCTGATAATCGATCAACCCTATCCGCCGTTTTACCACATGGAGAGAGAGAGAGAGAGGGTGGGTGGGTGTTTGGGGGTTTAACGTCCTTTTCCACCACATAGGGTGATATCAAAGACGGGGCAACGACGAAAAAGCCAGTACAAATATTTGGCCCCAGCCGGGATCGAACTCACGACCCGAGCATTAGAAGTCCAACGCTCTACCATTCGACCACCCCGGCTCCCCTGGAGAGAGAGAGAGAGAGAGATGCATAATGACTACCAGTGAACCAGAGATTTCTCGTCCATAGCGTAGCGGATCTAGTATCTTTGATAGGTCATACAACTTGAAGGGGAGTGGGGGGGGGGGGGTACACCGGCAACAATAACAACAAAACGAACAAAATAACATGAAATTTGGAGAAACAACTTCATGGGATGGGGCCATTCTTCCTCGTTTGTCAAATAGCGTTGAAACTGTCTTTGATTTGAGTACGCGGTGCTTTTTAGGTAAAGTCTCCTGTCATTTTGAACTTCAGCAGCGTTATTTGCGCCCTGCTTGCCACAGGTAGTCAAGTCTGCGAATTAGTCCGGTGCCCGGGATAGGCCAGCTTTGAGTGAACGTTTTGACAACAGTTTTTGGCAAGTGTTCCTTGAAACTGTCCATGTTCTGACTAAGCAGTGCGTGTACGGTATCGGGTACAGTCATTTTTCACTTGAACAACGAGTTCATGAAGTTTGAAACACCGATATCGATTGAAATGTTTTGTTTTTGCCGGCCGTGTTGACACAGGAAGATCGGGGTGCGCGAGCACCAAGCGTAGTAATACTTGTTCTCTACCAAAAGGTTCTATCTGTGTTCTTTCTATCTATAAAGATAAAACCTTGGCAGGAAACACGCGGAAATGGTTGTCATGTGATGTGTCACATGAGTTATTTTCACTAGTGAGATTCGCTCACTTTTACACCGGGAGAGATCAAAGGAAAAAAGCCGCAAATTGATGATAACCTTGATTATTAGCCCCCCTTCCAGTCCCCACCCCCTTCCCTTTGACATGCAAATACCACAAACACATCTTCTGTTTAATTATTTCATTTATTTGGCATGTTTGCTTTCCTTTAGTGATTCTGGAATTTTCATTTGCATCTTGAATAATTAAGCAGCTTGGTAACGTGAGGGTACCTATCCTTTCAAGGATGTCGACGTGCGACCTTGACACGTACGAGTGTTCGGACAAGGGGCTGCTGATGCCCTTCGTCAACGAGTACACGTGGGACAAGGGTTTCCGTGCCGCCCTCTACGGGGTCGGGCTCCTCTACTCCTTCCTGGGCATCTCCATCATCGCCGACGTCTTCATGCGCTCCATCGAGATGATCACCAGCAAGACCTCACCGGTGCGCATCGCGGACCCCACGTCCAACACCGGGTACAGGGAGGTGCAGGTGAAGGTGTGGAACGACACTGTGGCCAACCTCACGCTCATGGCTCTCGGGGGCAGCACTCCAGAGATCCTGCTGTCCATCATCGAGGTCGTGGGCAACAACTTCGAGGCAGGCGATCTTGGTCCGGGAACCATTCTAGGATCAGCGGCGTTTAACTTCGCAGTTGTTGGTGTCTGCATATGGAGTATTCCAAACGGAGAAACAAGGGGTATCAAAACAATAAAGGTTACGTTTTCATTTATGTGTGTCGCCTCCCATATTCAAATTTTCGCTTTTTGTGTGTTTTCTCTGGGGGGTTTTTTGGGTTTTTTTGGGGGGCGGGGGGGGGGGGGGGAAGAAATGTGTTAATAAAAGCGGGAATTTTTCTCATACTTCATGTTTATGAAGAAGACTACAGTGAAAGAAAATCTTTGCCGCAAAAACCGAATCAAGCCGAACACCAGTGTTTCAATATATGTTTCATTAGATTTTTACCGGGATATTGCACTGTCTTAATAAAAGATCACATGGAGCATGGAAAGAGGTACCCATATTTTGAAAGGTGAGAAACGATCTAAACTCTCTTTGTGGCTCAATGTGAGTATGTTTAGTCCTCGGTCTTCTGCCGTCTGCTGTTTGTCGCCCGTCTGTGACAAACATTTAACTGTGGCATTTTCCCTGGATGTACAAACACCAAAGGCATCAGATTTGGAATGAGGATAGAAAATGAGCTGCAAATGATACGACCTTTTCAGAATGATCTTTGACTGGAGGTCAAGGTCCCACCAGCTGAATAACGTTCAAGAAACTGGTGTTGAAGAAGCACATCGGCATCTCTTGACAAATGGTGAAGAGTACAAACCAAACATTCAGTTTATTGACAATTTCTATTTGTATAGTGGCATATCATCAAAAGTGACTTTTTCAATGCAATGCCAAAGAAAATTAGAAATGAGAAGTGCTCTTTTCAGTGATCTGTCATCACTATGTATAGTTGAAGGGAGACAACGTGTCCGGAAGAGATCAGAAGCAACGTCCGTTGTTTGTGGTTGTTGCTGTTGTGTTGTTTTGTTATTGGTTTTCGTTTGTTGTTGTCGAGGGGTTTGTTTGTTTTTTGCCTTTAGTGTGGCACTTTCTTGTGTTTGAAAATATGGTCATACCTGTGAGCCACCTGAGACCCCTGCTTCTCTAGTTTTGTCTAGGTCTTGTCTCACGTGCATATTTTTGCCTTAGATCATACCGACATTTCAGCCTGTTTTAACAGCAATCGTAAAAGAAGCCCGTATCTGATTGATGTCCCTTGCCTTCTGTGCATTGTGTGCAGGTGTTTGTGGTCACCAGCCTCTTCTCCGTCTTTGCCTACGTGTGGCTCATCATCGTGCTGGTGGTGATCACGCCGGACTATGTCGACCTGTGGGAGGCCATCGTCACTTTTCTCTTCTTCCCTGCTCTCGTTATCATCGCCTACATCTTCGACAAGGACTACTGCAGCAAGAAAGCGGAACTGACGGAGGAGGAGGCGGCCACCGAGTTTGGCCTGGGTAAGTCTAAACAGCTCTAGCGTTGCCACTTTCTTGGCCTTTAACTCGCGATTTCAAGGAGCTGTGGAGGGCTAACTCAGAATTTGTTATCATTTAGGTGACCTCTTGATGTGATCACTTTCAAATTCAATTCAAATCCAAAAATACTTTATTGTCCATTGAATAGCAGGTATCAAATGGAAAATCGTCTTTGGACTCGGAACAAAATAAGAATGGAAAAGAATTTACGTCAATGAAACAACATAAAATTGGTTTGGCATGTGCAGTATCTTAACAAAACCATAAAACAGTCAGTCAAAGTCAACAACACGCTACAACATTACATACCATTCCAGCGTTCCGTACAAAAATCCTAAGCACATTTCAAATCATCAGAAGGTTCGATACATAATGACATGTAATGGCCAATCAATTCTCTCTCTCTCTCTCTCTCCCCCCCCCCTCCTCCACACCCGTGCTATCCAAGAATCCTATAAATACTTAAATACCTGCATTTACAATTACCCCCCCCCCCCCCAAAAAAAAAAATAAAAAAAAAAAATATATATATATATATATATATATATATAAAATAAATAACATAAATAGATAAATAACATCCAATTTATAAGAATACATCAAAACTTTCACAACAATTCCGTCTCATACAATCTCAGTCTCAAGCACAGTACAGCATCATAGGTCGCCACAGCGCTCCATGTTTACAGACTAACTGAGTTCTAAACACACACACACACACACACACACACACACACACACACACACACACACACACACACACACACACACACACACACACACGGAGTTTAAAACATATATCAGCTGATGAAACAAAAGATTTCTTGAAGACATTCCTGAGAGCGAGTGGAGCTTTTAGTCGCCGACCATACGTGAGGACTTGAAATGAAGGATTGAGATGGTGGGTAGAGTTTCCAACTATTTAAACTGCTTTGCTTTTTACTGACTGCGAGTAAATTTTGCCCGTCTGGTTGACGACGCAAGCTGGTATCGCTTTATTCTGGACAGTCAAGTATCCGTACCAAGAAACCAGGTTGAAACTCATTACACTCTCAACAATGGATCTGTGCACTGTCTTCAAACCATCAGCACTGACATTAAAAGTTTTCAGTTTTCAAAGACATAGACATGGTCTTTATGATTACTGAACTTCAAATTCTCGTTTAAAACAGTACCAATATATTTGAAACAGGTCACCTTTTCTACAACACCTGATCAACAACGCCTGATATCCCTCCTCCATTTGAAACGAATGAAAAACGGGTTTGCTTATTTATTAATTGCTCCAGATTGTTGGATTACTCGAAATAACCGTTAAGCTCGAGCTTGAGGTGAAATCCTCGAACGTCATTGAAATACGTATAGAATTACCCGAAGTTTGGTGTGTGTGTGTGTGTGTGTGTGTGTGTGTGTGTGTGTGTGTGTGTGTGTGTGTGTGTGTGTGTGTGTGTGTGTGTGTGTGTGTGTGTGTGTGTGTGTGTGTTGCACGAGAATAATGAACATTGAACAAGCAGTCAACCGATGTCTTGTCTATTTCAGACGGTAAAAGTACCCTCACAGGACATGACGCCGTCTCAAAAGAAGTGATAGCAGATATTCTACGGGTAAGTACACATATTCCAACACGTGTTAGCAGCTACAAACAGAAACTTTTAAAAAAATTACATCACGTTAATTACAATACGTCATTCATCGTCAACATCGTCGCCGTCTTCAGTCGTCATCATCATCATCATCAGTCATCATCATCGTCATCAGTCATCACCATGCCTCATCATGCCTTTAGCAATCCACCACTGTGTGTTGGTTCTCGTGCAGAAAATCGGCAAGCACCCCGACGTGACTGAAGAGGACGAGGCGAAGATAGCAGCAGCCCTGCTGGCCAACGAAGTCAGCCATGACCGGATGTGGTACAGAATCAACGCTGTCAGAGGGATCTCGGGTGGCCACAGGCTGACACCAGCCGTCAACGAGAAACAGAGAGAGGTCAGTGACAACCCGGCGATTATGGAATCATGTTGTCACACTGTGGATGTAGTAACATGTCGAGTGGTTTAACTGCGGGATTTTAGTGAGGGGCATGCACGCGCGGCTTGTCAGCTGGGCTTTGCTTTTACAGCCCCGAGCAAAATAATCTTGATTTTGACACTGTATGCGAGAATACAGTCACAGGTTCACAGATGTTCGCAGAGTAAGTCCCCCCCCCCAAAAAAAAAAAACAAACAAACAAAAAACAAAAAAAAAAAAAAACTGGAAATTTCGTGATGCCGCTCAAAATTCATCCAAGTCACGCGTGGTGTTGCCACAAATGAAAGCATTCCAAACTTTTGAAAGACGTGTTTCAAAGTTATTTGAGAGGCGGTTACATTGCCTTCATTGTCATACAGAAATTAATTTCTAATCCTTTCAGATTTAGCCGCAAACCGTGAATGTCGTGAAATGGAGCTTTTGGGTCGCTGGTCATGTGACTGGGTCAAACAGGAAAGTTTCATTTGGCATTCCCTTCCTTACACTAGTGACTACGTTTTTTGCATGCAGTGCCAAAAACAAAATTGTCTGCTTTATTTTGCGTGAGGCTATGTATGTGGTGCCTTCCACGCGCCGATTTTGCCCTTCGTCTTATCTCTACCACAGTTGGTGATTACTACGAGCAAGTAGTTCATTCCGCTGATATCCGCGCACTGCGTGTTCGACTCTTAAACAGCTAAAATCTCTCCTCCGCGCGAGATACACCGTGCTTTCACTTGTGTCGCCAAAGCACTATGTCAAAAATTGAACGCAGCCGCTTTAACCGCAAAGTAGTACCTTGGAATTATCCGCGGTTTAGTTGGACATTATCAGCGTGGTGCTAACAGATTTCACAGCAGCTTAGACGACTGTATTGCCAAGTACACGAAAAAGGACACGGAGATAAATGACGTGTGCTCGTCAATTTTCCGAACCGTGGCCGAGACAAAGTGGTGGTGATGTCACCGTGGAAGCGAGCTGAGTGAGCCTAGACTTTCGTGTGTTTCAGATTGTTGACGCGATAAAGACTGGCATGGAGGTCGGGTCCGTTGTGTCTTTGGATTCCCTCGGAGATCACGGGTTGAACGCCATTGTAGAGTGGGCATCTCCTTCCGCCGCAGTGCTGGAAAAGGATGGCTTTGTTCAACTGTTTATCATGCGGCGGGGAAACATTGAGAACCAAGTCCTTGTCAGGTGTGTGTGTGTGTGTGTGTGTGTGTGTGTGTGTGTGTGTGTGTGTGTGTGTGTGTGTGTGTGTGTTTGTACTTTCATAGGTGTTCTCTGGTATGAACCATTTCAAAATTGTTTATAGAGTCGCATAATACTATTTATAGGCGTGCCATTGTCAAAGATTGAGGAGGGGGCAGCTACAGAAATAGGGAACAGAAGGAAGGATGAAGCAGACGTAGTATGCAGAAATAAGCAAGGTATCATGTATTGTTTTTTGTAGTATGACAGGCTGTTTACATGTATTGTAAAGGAATCCAGTAACAATACACCGTGCCGTTCAGCTGAAGCCTGAAATGATTTAAATTTGATTTGATTAGTGATTTGAACAGTTGTGCAATTAGTAAGGGAATACCAAGGGAATCTAATTCATATTCAACAGACCCTCGGCGGATCATTTGATCCAATCCCACGTGTTCCAGTCCATAAAAATCAGTAAGACTAGGGCACATTGTAGACTATGGTCTAAATTGTGTATCATTCTGTTTCGGAGACAGTCTCAACTGTCTCAAGCTCTTTCAGGTTCCAATTTAGATGTGTTTGCTTGTCAGGGTGGAGACCATTGACGGAACAGCGGAAGCCGAGTCAGATTACATTCCTTTCAAAGAGACGATCGTGTTCGAGCCAGGGGAGAAAAGCAAGCCGGTGGAGATCAAGATCGTGGACGACAACGAGTGGGAGCCGGACGAGGTGTTTTTCGTGCGACTGACGGCCAACCCTGACCAGCACTGCGTCATCGGCAAACGGTCCATCAGCCAGGTCACCATTCTCAACGACGACTGTAAGCTGGACTATATTACTACCTGTCATTCGTAGCAAGACAGAAGATAATCGTGACAATGTCATCAGAACACTTTACAGTTTAGTCTAAAGAACGTGGTTCCCTTCCTGAAGTTTTACATTGAGTCTTGTCTTTAGGAGAAGGTGTCCCCATAAAGAAAAAGAAAAAGAAACTTGTGAATCTTTAGAATCAAGCAGCACTGTACATTCTCTGGTCATGGACACAGGATACGATTGGTGGTTCTAGCTTTTGGTAGTAAATTAGGCGGCTATCTGCAGTATCTGCGTTTCACCCACTATCCACAGCGCCTGGCAAGTTCAGTTTCGCGGAGCCCAGTGTGATCGTGAAGGAGAGCGCAGGCGTATGTCACGTGCCGGTCACCAGAACGGACGGTGCTGATGGTCGCGTGGTGTTACAGTGGGAGGTCAATAACCAAACGGCCGTGTTCGGCAAGGACTATGACAAGAACAAGGGCGAGCTGGTCTTCAACCACGGGGAACTCACCAAGAACATTGAGATCGGCATCATAGACGAGCAGGTATACGTCCTTGAAGTACTGCTACTACTACTACTACTACTACCACCATGACTTGCTATGGCGCCTGACATCCGAACAGCTCTAGGTGCTTACAGCGTGAAATTTTGTTTTTGTTTGTTTGTCGAATCATTCAAAATGCGTCGAGATGTTCCTGAAGAGTCCGAGAGAGATTTTATGGTTTTACGACGTCGTCTGACTTTTTGTCTACACAAGTATGAAGTTTGGTCACTTGGCCCTACCAGGGTTACAAGCTGTGGCCATTTTGCAAGGACGCCCAGGATTGTAAGGTCCTCGACTATTTGCGACGAGTTCAGAACTCGCACAGTAAACGCAGACGAGCACGGGGGCTGATAGGAAGTTTCAGACCAGGCAGCGATGCTAGACAGTTCACATAAAATGTACGGATCCGAGACACCTTAGAACATGATGGTTTCTGTCTAATGTGTTTCTTGATCCTCGTTAAACATTGCTTTCCAAACACAGGCGTTTGAGAAGGACGAGCATTTCGAGGTGGTACTGACGGGTTGCACACCGGGCGCCAAGATCGGACACCTCAACAGGACCATCGTCACCATTCTCAACGACGACGGTGAGTCAGAGTCACGGTCATTGTGTGTTTTGGATTAGTTTTACACCTGTGCTAAAGCTGTGACTTGGCATGCAACGGTTCACATCCGACAGATAGACCTTCTCGGTTGTTGTCGTTGGTGTTCCTGGGCTAAACACTCACCGAGTCAACTCCTTGGAGGAGATCGCGTGTGTGACCGCTTTGTGACGCCCCGCCACGTGCATGGGCAACCACACTCCCTTATTTCATTTGTGTTGTCAGACACTTGAGATTTAGTTGTTGTGTTAAGAGCTTACCGTGACTGAACATAATCCCCCACGTGATACTTACCACTTAAAAGTCCATGCGGAAATTGCATTTTTACTTGAAATCTTCAGATCACTAGAAGCCGTTTGAAGCCACTGTTACGCAATCTGCAGCGTTTCTCGATCCTAGCGGGGAAGGTCCACGCCTTGCGTAATAGAGGCGTGAAGTGGCTCGTACTTGTGTGCAGTGGCTTGTTCTGTTTAACCAGTCTTATCATGTAGCGGGCAGAATGTGGTCGGACTCGGGCTATTGAGACTTAAAGCAATAGCAGCAGTTTTTTAAAATAATAATAATAATAGAAAATGTACATAGCGCCTTACCTTATCTAAGCTCTAGGCGCTTTACATAAAATACATACTTATTCATATTAAGACATAAAAACACAAAAGACAGATAAAACAAACACAAGAAAGGTAAAACTGATAAAACAGATAAAACCCAATTAAAAACTCATATCCACACACAAACACACCCGTTCCCTGTGCACACAGTTAGTTTGTCTGGATTGATTTTTACAGACCTGACCAGCCTTTGCAAAAGGGGTGAGCTACTCTGTGCATAGCACCATTTCCCATGCTTATGATACTCAAACGTTATGATCTGTCGGATCTTCCCGTCTCCTTGGGAACCGCTGGCCTCAGCATTGGTATATCAAGCTTTTTACGTTACAGCATTTCAACTGACAGACTGATAGATCTTGTCAAAGCCACTGACTGTTACACAGATCTTGTCAAAGCAGAGCAGCTCTGTAGGTTCCATAGGTTCACTTACTCTCCCTTGTCTGCTTACAGAGTTCCGGGGCCTGGTCAGTCGAGTGGTGAACTTGACCAACACTAATCTAGACATGCTACAGCTTCACACGGCCACGTGGGGACAGCAGTTCAAGGAGGCCATGAACGTTAATGGAGGTGACGTGGACTCGGCAACCAACATGGATTACGTCATGCACTTCCTCACGTTTGGCTTTAAGGTGTGAACATGTTTTTCAGTAAAGCCGGATGTGGCTGACCTGTTAGTCTGTCTGGGTTGAACAGGATTTAGGTGGACTGTGACCTCAAGGTAGGATTACTGTCCCTTTCCCCTTAACCTGCCGTCTCCGATCACTTTTGAGGCGCGGACGTTAACTCCAGCTAACCATCGAAGCTAAGAGAAACTGTCAAAACATACCTTATTACACACATTATTCCAGCATTATTTACTTTATTACTGTACACACACACACACACACACACACACACACACACACACACACACACACACACACACACACACACACAAGCACGCACGCACACGCGCACACACACACACACACACACACACACACACACACACACACACACACACACACACACACGCACACACACATCGAATGTGCACGCTGAAAATCCTAAGTCCATCTTTCAAATAATATCAATGTGCCCGGTGACGTGGAAAACAGAAATTATTCTTGTCGCACGTACCAGAGTGAATAGTAGAGTGGTTTGCACATGAACCAGCGCTTAGCCACAGCCAGCTTTCACTGCAACGACCTTTAGCCCTGCGGCGCCCTGAACGTTTCCGAAGAGACGGATTCGTTTGCTGAGGAATAGCCATACCATACCATACCATACCATACCATACCATACCATACCATACCATACCACCAAGCGAATTTCCCGGGACAAATTATTCTCCCTAAGATCGTTCCCCCAAAACAAAGTGCTTTGACGTGTCAGGTACTGATACTGGTACCTGTGGGTGCTTGTGGAGGTAACCAGAAAGACCTGCATAGTGTTTTATGTGTCTTCCCAGGTGATCTTCGCTCTGGTTCCACCACCAAGCATATGGGGCGGCTGGTTCGCCTTCATCGTGTCTCTGGCGTTGACTGGTCTGCTAACAGCCATTGTCGGCGATCTCGCCAGTATCTTCGGCTGTCTCATCGGGCTGAAGGACTCGGTGACGGCCATTACGCTGGTGGCGCTGGGAACGAGTTTACCGGACCTGTTCGCGTCCCGCTCGGCAGCAGTGAACGAGAAGTACGCGGACAACGCCATCGGGAACGTGACCGGCAGCAACTCCGTGTACGTCTTCCTGGGCCTGGGCGTTTCTTGGCTTGTGGCCGCCATCTACTGGACGGCGAAGGTGTGTATAGCACCCAGCTCAGTGTGCCCACAGCTTAATGTGTTCGTCTTTCCTTTCACTTCGTGGGTATCCTACACAGAGGGATATAATTATCCTAGATGGGGAATACCCAAGGCAGGGAAGAGATCGCATAACCTAGGGAAGGGAAGATAACCAGGTTGGAGATGTGTGTGTGTGGGGGGGGGGGAGGGGTGACTGGAAGACAACCTATAGCTAGAGGTGGAGGGGGGGGGGGGTAAGACTGCCTAGGTCATCTCATCCATGGAAGGGTTGTGGGGGGAAGAATTATCCAGGGATTAAAGTTATCTATTTGCACAAGCAGCCGCCTGGTTTTATCACAGGAGGTGGGGAATGCGTCACTGTCGCGCAGTCCCAAACTACAAGATCCACCACAGGAGCATCATACCACCACCATCATCATCATTCTCACGCACAGTAAATAATTATTGGCTCTGTTCCCGATGTGTGTAGAGAATTTGAGGGACTACCACGAAACCCACGAAGTGCTGTTACTGACGTAATTTGTCACGTGACTGTTTCAGGGCACAACGTTCCACGTCCCGGCCGGCACACTCGCTTTCTCTGTCACCCTCTACATCATTATCGCCGTTCTGGCCATGTGTCTCCTGGTGGCGCGTAGGTACCTGGGGATTTTCGGCAAGGCGGAGCTGGGCGGGCCTAGAGGCACCAAGTGGGGGTCCGCCATCTTTCTCGTCACGCTGTGGCTGTTCTACGTCGTCCTCTCGTCCATACAGGCCTACGGTCACATTGCCGTGGACATGTGAACCAACCTGTGATAGACTAAGCACCAGTGAACCTGGTGAACCGCCTTCATTTTGTTGTAGACAGTATGAGAATACTTGAGTACAGTTTCCAGAATGAGATGCGCTCAGTTACCCCCCAAAATAAAAAAATATATTTTTTTTTTTTAATTCCCAGCACTCGACTGCTGTTTTCTGCCGAAAATTGCCAAGTCAGGTCAAGTTTACTTTATTTCCAACCCTCTGGGGGCATAGGAAAACAAAAGGAAACATATCAAAATCAACGAAAGTATCAACAACAAAACAAAAACAACAAACATACAAACAGAAAAAAAAAAACAGAAAAAAGCACCCCCCCCCCCCCCAAAAAAAAAAAGCCAACAAGAGAACAACCCCACAAAACAAAATCAGGAACAAAGCATATATATATATACACACTCGCCAAGATTTAACTAGCGGTTTTTCGGCTGACACCGGTCAGATCATGAGTTTCGTGAGTTTTCGGAATAGGATACGCTCTGTTGCGCTCCAACACTCGTGTGTTGGTCAGTTTCAGCCGACAATTGTCAACTTTCAATGAGAATATTTACACACAGTTTTCGGAATAGGATACGCTCTGTTGCGCTCCAACACTCGTGTGCTGGTCAGTTTCAGCTGACAATTGTCAACTTTCAATGAGAATATTTACACAGAATTTTCAAAATGGGATGTGCTCATGTGAAAGAGAGGTGAGTTTGATATGCTTGAACGTATACATTCACACGAACGTTATCGTCATTGTTTGGGGTTTTCGTTGTTGTTGTTTTTTTAACTGAGACGTGTTTTTGATTATCTACACCCGGATTCTGACTAATACTGTAGTATATGATACATGCAAGTTCATACTTTTTTTCAGTTTCATTCTCATGTCGGTTATGCGTGTGGTGCGTACAGTTCTTCCTAATATTTGCTTTGTGGTGCAGAGGGAATCCCTGGTCCTTGTTTTACTTACTTAGTTCCCCCTTCCGTTTGCTGTCTCCCGCTGTGGCAGACATGTTTCACAGTAGGTGCATTAATTATCAAAGTTTGCTAGACTAGGATTTACGACTAAGTTTTTAACTGGACAGAATATGATGTATGATCTGCTGGTGAGAGATGTACGTGTAATTGTATGTTTGATATGTACACGTGCAACTGACACAATATAAAGTACATCACAAATCTTGCTTGACGGATAGCCAACTCTAGTAAAGGGAAGTAACCACTGTCATAGACCACTGCAAATCTGAGCGCTTGTTTTTGGTTGTGTGTGTGTGTGTGTGTGTGTGTGTGTGTGTGTGTGTGTGTGTGTGTCTGCAAGAAACTGATAAACAAGAACACTCAGACACACAAGTCTCTTCATTTATTCGCTTTTATTGTTGAGGAAAAAAAACTGTCGAGGGACTAGCACACGAATGTGTATGAACGAATAATTATGTTTTCGTTCAGGCGTATAAAAAATAAATGTATCACAGATAAATACAGGTTGATGATAACTCTTATGTATTAGATGGAATGGGGAGAAGGTCAATGATGATTTGTTTTCTTGGTACTACGCATTACGACAAGAAACTATCCATAAACAGTATGACTGGTCATCAAGAATTTAAGACTTCAACAAACTCTATACAGCGGGAATTTCTGACGTTGAAAGTTGAAATGAACTTTAAACATACCAACATGAAACAACGAACAACGACTGAAGACATCGCAGTATCACAGATTCTCGTAACAATTAAAACGATATGAATGCACCAACTCCGTGCATGTGCATTATTTGGTCACATGGTCATCATAACGACGCACCGACGACAGTATGTTAATATACATGTAAGCAAGTGTAAACCAATAATCATCTAAAAGGTGCAGGGCTCAATAAGGCTAGAAATGATTACAGGCAGTGTGATGGAGACGGGATTTCACGACAAGTGTCAAAAGAATAAATAAGCTATGTCACTGAACTACAAGAAGAAAAACGACATCCGTATATCTACCGTGATTTGGTAAATGTCTTTAGAAGCGCCAAGGATTTGAGAAGCGCTTCACACTCTTTTTACCATTTTAATATGTCTGTAAAGAGTATTTGAAATGTACCGGGCTGTCACACAACAAGTGCTAACAAAATAAGGCAGGAGCATTTCAATGGACGGAGTTATACAGCGGTTATCTGGCTCAAAACATACCGACTCATAATACGATGTCCAAACAGGAAAACACGGGTAAATGGACGGCTCAGCTGTTTGAAGTTTACGTGGGAAAAATGGAGAAGCACTTCCTGCTGAGCGCGCGTGCTTGTGTGTGTGTGTGTGTGTGTGTGTGTGTGTGTGTGTGTGTGTGTGTGTGTGTGTGTGTGTGTGTGTGTGTGAGAGAGCAAACACTGACGGACTAAAAAGCCTTATGGTACATACTACGACAATCTGAACGCGTTTATGAGATTTGAATGCCCTTCTTTAAGATCACAGATTTCATGGACAAGAAACACACAAATATATATCTGTATGAAACTGTAAAACAGTTTCCCTTTGCTCTCTCCGTGCAAAAACAACCCTTGTCTCCTACTGTGTGCGATTTGGTACATGTGACAGATTAGATCAGTGATTAATTAAACAATAATAATGCTGGCAGACAAAGAAGGGTCACAGTCAAAGGCCTTAAATACCTTCTCCCTCCCCCTCCCCCTTAAAACATCCACACCTACCCCCACCCCTACTCTCCCCTTCCTTTGGTATTTCAATGCTCGGGTCGTGAGTTCGATTCCCGAATTGGGGCCAAATAACCATGCTGGCCTTTTTTTTTTTTTTTTTTTCTCATTGCCCCGTGTTTGACGTCACCCATATGTGGCGGAAGAGGACGTCAAACCCTTAAAAACCCACTCACCCGTATACTGGACATGAGTTTGTAACAGTCCAAAGTATCTGTCAGTCAAATCTCAGCAGACTGGGCACACGTTAGTCCGTCAGTCTATCACAACATCTCTCACATGTCCACGGTAATGTGGCCGTACGCCTGTAAGGACGAGAGGACGACGTAGAACAGCCACAGCGTGCCAAGGAAGATGGCGGACATCCACTTCGTGCCTGTGGGACCGCCCAGCTCTGCCTTGCCGAAAATTCCCAGGTACCTACGCGCCAACAGGAGGCATATGGCCAGGACGGCGGAAATGACGTAGAGTGTGACGGAGAAACTGAGAGTTCCGGCAGGGACGTTGAACGTCGTGCCCTGAAACAGTCACGTGACATGATACGTCAGTGATGATGCCTGATGTCTGTATCATGTATGCATATATACCATGTTCTGTGAAGCAAACCAACTATGGAACAGTTTCGAAGACGACACTGGGGAGATTACTGAGAGATGAGGGTGGAGCGCGTACAGGCTTTTCCTAACGCAGAGATACCATCTTGAACTAAACTGAACTGAGCAGAGGGCCCTCCAAGTCTGGCAAGTGAAGACAGAGAGGTCCTGGTGAGGACAGGATACGGTTTTTGGGTGTGTGTCTGTGGGAAATCTGAACTGCTTTACCCTTTCGTACTATACTCACCTTTGCCGTCCAGTAGATGGAAGCCACAAGCCAGGACAAGCCCAAGCCCAGGAACACGTTCACTGAGTTGCTGCCGGTCACGTTCCCGACGGCGTTGTCCGCGTACTTCTCGTTCACTGCTGCCGAGCGCGACGCGAACAGGTCCGGTAAACTCGTTCCCAGCGCCACCAGCGTAATGGCTGTCACCGAGTCCTTCAGCCCGATGAGACAGCCGAAGATACCGGCCAGATCGCCGACAAGGGCCGTGAGAAGACCAATCATGGCCAGCGACACAATGAAGGAGAACCAACCGCCCCATATGCTGGGTGGTGGAACCAGAGCGAAGATCACCTGCGAAAATACAGAAAAGGGATAAATTGTACGACAATCTACGAAAACCCTCCGAGTCACGTTGCTACCTTGTAAGTATGGTATGGTATAGTATGGTATGGCATGGTATGGCTATCCCTCACATATCCGTCTCTTCTGGAATGTTCCTATGCGCCGCAGGGCTGAAGGTCACAGCAGTGAAAACCTGCCGTGGCTAATCGCCTCCACCCTGCTATTCACTCTGGTGCGTGCGACAATAATTCTTTCTGTTTTCCACGCCACTGGCCACAGCCTATTAGAAATATGTACTTTGGATTTTTAGCGTGCACACTCGATGTTATTTTGTGTGTGCGTGTGTACAACAATATTGCTGCTGTAACGATGCGTGTAATAATGTATGTTTTGACGGTTTCTCTTACTTCTTCTGTTAGTTGGAGTTTGACATCCTCGTCACAAGAGTGCTTGGAGATTATTTGGTTATGGGGAAAGAGACAGCTATCCTACTTTGACGGTTCACCTAAACCCTGTTCAATCCAAACTCAGTGATTCATCCGGCTTTAATAATAAAGATGTTCACACCTTAAAGCCAAAAGTGAGGAAGTGCATGACGTAATCCATGTTGGTTGCCGAGTCCACGTCACCTCCATTAACGTTCATGGCCTCCTTGAACTGTTGTCCCCACGTGGCCGTGTGAAGCTGTAGCATGTCTAGATTAGTGTTGGTCAAGTTCACCACTCGACTGACCAGGCCCCGGAACTCTGTAAACAGACAAGGGAGAGTAAGTGAACCTATGGAGCCTACAGGGTGGGTTGGTGGGTGTTTGGGGGTTTAACGTCCTTTTCCACCACATAAGGTGATATCAAAGACGGGGCAACGATGAAAAAGCCAGCACAAATATTTGGCCCCAGCCGGGATCGAACTCACGACCCGAGCATTAGAAGTCCAACGCTCTACCATTCGACCACCCCGGCTCCCCTATGGAACCTACAAAGCCGCTCTGCTTTGACAAGATCTGTGTAACAGTCAGTGGCGTTGAGATGCTGTAAGTAAAAGCTTGCTATACCAATGCTGAGGGCAGGGGTTTCGAAGAAGATGGGAAGATTCGATAGGTCATAACGTTGGAGTGTCATAACCAAGGGAAGTGGTGCTACGTACAGAGAAGGTCAAGCCTGATACAAAGGCTCTGGGCCCGTATGTAAAACTCGAGGTTAATTTAACCCACGGCTACGGGCCTAACCCAGACTAGGACAAAAGAAACCCGAAAACAAAATTAAATAAAAAAGGAAGCGAAGAAAGAGAGACAAAAAAAATTCCTTCTATAACGGCACAGGCACCTTACTGGAATGGACCCGCTTCCTGATTTAAAACTAAAACCGGAAAATTTAACCCGAGAGCTACTTTAGTTCGAGGTTAGACTCTAACCCGGGGCTGAACTCCCTAACCCCGACATTTACATGCAGGCTCTGGTCACTGTTGAGGCTGGCCAGGTCTGTAAGGCTACAAAAAATGCTGCTATTGCTTTGACTCTGAACAGCCCGAGCCCAACCACATCCTGTCCGATGTATGATAAGACTGGTTAAACAGAACAAGCCACTGCACACCAGTACGAGCCACTTCAAGCCTTTATTACGCAAGGCGTGGGTCTTCCCCGCTAGGATCGAGAAACGCTGCACATTGCGTAATCGTGGCTTCTAGTGATCTGAAAATTTCAAGAAAAAAAAATGCGATTTTGAGGGGGTTTGAGAGATAAGTATCACGCGGGGATTATCTTCAGTCATGGTAAACTCCTAGCACAACAACTAAATCGCAAGTGTCCGGCAACACAAATATAATGACGCAGTATGGCTGCACGTGCAAGGGGCGTCAGAAAGTGGTCACACACGCGACCTCCTCATCCAAGGGGATGACCCTGGGGAGTATTTAGCCCAGGAACGCCAACAACAACAACAACTGACACGTTCGATCTGTCGGATGTGAACCGTTGCATGCCATGTCGCAGCTCTAACGCAGGTGTAGAACTAATTCAAAACACACAATGACCGTGGCTCTGACTCACCGTCGTCGTTGAGAATAGTGACGATGGTCCTGTTGAGGTGTCCGATCTTGGCGCCCGGTGTGCAACCCGTCAGTACCACCTCGAAATGCTCGTCCTTCTCAAATGCCTGTGTTTAGATAGCAATGGTTGCGAGGATCAAGAAACACATTAGACAGAAACCATCATGTTCTAAGGTGTCTCGGATCCGTACATTTTATGTGAACTGTCTAGCATCGCTGCCTGCTCTGAAACTTCCTATCAGCCCCCGTGCTCGTCTGCGTTTACTGTGCGAGTTCTGAACTCGTCGCAAATAGTCCAAGGCCCGCATGTAAAAGTCAGGGTTAGGGAGTTTAGCCCCGGGTTAGAGTCTAACCTCGAACTAAACTAGCTCTATGGTTAAATTTTCTGTTGTTTTTCATTGTTGTCTTTCTTTCTTTTCTTCCTTTTATATTTAATTTTGTTCTGGGGGTTTCTTATGTCCTAGTCTGGGTTAGGCCCATAGCCGTGGGTTAAATTAACCTCGAGTTCTACATACGTGCCCAGGACCTTACAATCCTGGGTGTCCTTGCATAATGGTCACAGTGTGTAAACCTGGCAGGATCAAGTAGATGGATGGGTGTTTGGATGTTTGGGGGTTTAACGTCCTTTTCCACCACATAGGGTGATATCAAAGACGGGGCAACTATTAAAAAGCCAGCACAAATATTTGGCCCCAGCCGGGATCGAACTCACGACCCGAGCGTTAGCAGTCCAACGCTCTACCATTCGACCACCCCAGCTCCCCTGGCAGGATCAAGTAACCAAACTTCACAGTTGTGTTGACAAAACGCGAGACGACGCTTTTCAGGAACATCTTGAATAATTCAACAACAACAACAACAAATTTCACCCTGTACGCACCTGGAGCTGTTGGGGTGTCAGACGCTACAGAAATTCACGGTAGTATTATTTGTAGTAGTGGCAGTAACAGCAGCAGTACTTTAAGAACATGTACCTGGTCGTCAATGATGCCGATCTCAATGTTCTTGGTGAGTTCCCCGTGGTTGAAGACCAGCTCGCCCTTGTTCTTGTCGTAGTCCTTGCCGAACACGGCCGTTTGGTTATTGGCCTCCCACTGTAACACCACGCGACCATCAGCACCGTCCGTTCTGGTTACCGGCACGTGACATACGCCTGCGCTCTCCTTCACGATCACACTGGGCTCCGCGAAACTGAACTTGCCAGGCGCTGTGGACACACAATGAAGGGTAACATGACTGCAAATGAGTTTGGGAGAGCAAACTTCAGGACAGTCTCCCTGAGTAATAAATATATAAAAATGTCGGGTGGGTCCCATGACCTGGGAAGAACACCACTGGAGCTGGCAAAGAGTTGGGGCAGCAAAAAAAAAAAAAAAAAAAAAAATGTCGGGTGGGTGTTTGGGGGTTTAACGTCCTTTTCCACCACATACGGGTGATATCAAGAACGGAGCAACGATGAAAAAGCCAGCACAAGTATTTTGCCCCAGCCAGGATACGAACTCACGACCCGAGCATTAGAAGTCCAACGCTCTACCATTCGGCCACCCCGGCTCCCTATAAAAATGTCGAAGTCGAAGTAAGTGTCCATGATAATAGACTGCAGGTAGCCGCCTGCTTGAAATAAAAAAGTTAATATCGTCAACGGTATCATGTGTCCCAAAACAAAGACTGTACTATACCGCTTGGAAAGCAAAATTCTCAAAATTCACAAGTTTCCTTTTCTTTCTTTAGGGGTCATCATTCTTAGCTCCTGAAGTCCAACCGCAACGTGAAACTTCAGAACACATGTCCTTTAGACTAAACTGTAAAATGTTACCATGACATTGTCACGATTATCTTCACTTTGTAACGAATGCCTCTCATACAGGGCATGGGTGGGTGGGTGTTTAAGGAGTTCAACGTCCTTTTCCACCACGTACGAGTGATATCAAAGACGGGGCAACAAGAAAAAGGCCAGCACAAATAATTATTTGCTCTAATACAGGGGGTAATACAGTAAAGCTTACAGTCGTCATTGAGAATGGTGACCTGGCTGATGGACCGTTTGCCGATGACGCAGTGCTGGTCAGGGTTGGCCGTCAGTCGCACGAAAAACACCTCGTCCGGCTCCCACTCGTTGTCGTCCACGATCTTGATCTCCACCGGCTTGCTTGTCTCCCCTGGCTCGAACACGATCGTCTCTTTGAAAGGGATGTAATCTGACTCGGCTTCCGCTGTTCCGTCAATTGTCTCCACCCTGACGAGCAAGAACATCCATTAATAAGAAATCAGAAATGACGTAAGTACATAAAATACAAGACTGAGGTAGTGGCAGATTTGTAGCCAGTCGCCGGTATGTACATTATTCATCTGCTGATAATGTGGACAAGCATATAGTCACTGGGATTAAATCCCGTAATTCATAACCTTGTGTGTGCTACTTTCTTTCAACCATTCCTCTTTCATTACCCCTAC
>JACVVK020000004.1:465000-560000 GCA_018292915.2 Batillaria attramentaria
GTGCGCCTACACACAAACCCATGACGATTATTTCTAACTCCTTGTGCGCCTACACACAAACCCATGACGATTATTTCAAACTGCTTGTGCGCCTACACACAAACTCATGACGATTATTTCAAACTGCTTGTGCGCCTACACACAAACCCATGACAATTTTTTCAAACTGCTTATGCGCCTACACACAAACCCATGACGATTATTTCTAACTCCTTGTGCGCCTACACACAAACCCATGACGATTATTTCAAACTGCTTGTGCGCCTACACACAAACCCATGACGATTATTTCTAACTGCTTGTGCGCCTACACACAAACCCATGACAATTATTTCAAACTGCTTGTGCGCCTACACACAAACCCATGACGATTATTTCAAACTGCTTGTGCGCCTACACACAAACCCATGACAATTATTTTAAACTGCTTGTGCGCCTACACACAAACCCATGGCAATTATTTCAAACTGCTTGTGCGCCTACACACAAACCCATGACAATTATTTCAAACTGCTTGTGCGCCTACACACAAACCCATGACAATTATTTCAAACTGCTTGTGCGCCTACACACAAACCCATGACAATTATTTCAAACTGCTTGTGCACCAGACTGTTAGTGAGACTATACAGGCGTGTTGGTTACCAAGCAGCGGCAGACAACATTCTAAATCAAAATCTGTCACAGTAAGGCTTCGAGCTCAAAAATGAAATCCTACAGCGTTAATTCTGCCAACTCAGTGGAAAGTTTGACTGGCGTACAATGCTCACTCGTGTCAGAGTTACGAGCGAGAAGAAATCGCTTAATTTACAGAATCATGTCCCAGTTTCAGTGGGAGGTACAACAGTGCCTACTTTTCTTCAATCCACTGCTACCATGTTATAGCGGGCACAAACCACTGTTACTGCAAGTAGCTAAAGTAGAACAAAGAAACAGAGTTGAGAAGCCGGCGCTAATTACTATGTATAAAAGACTGCTGCAGCGTTGATTTAGTTGAAACAGAGTGGATTACTCTCTTTGATCCAGAAGTCTAGGTCTGTACATGTTTTAGTGCCCTACAGCTACCCCCATTAGCCCCATGTTACGAAAGAGAACATGAAATATAACTGGAAAGAAACAAACTAAAAAGCGACTGCAAAGATCCTCGGTGGCTGTCAACATTACCTGGTGTTCCTAAGTTAATTGCTGAGGAAGAAAAAGAGTATATTCTGAAAGTTTCACGTCACAAGGGAAACACAAACACTTCTTTGTTTCATAGTTTGGCTGGTTGCTTGCTTGGTTTTGGTGTAGGGATGGCAGGGTTAGCGGTGCTGAACTAAGGTGGTAAGCTGTAAGTTGAACTTTAACTTGGTAAGCAAAGTGGTGGTGGATGCGCCCAAGGCCCACCCTCCGCCTCTAACACCCCCCCCCCCCTCTTCCCCTACCTACCAGGTGGAGCACCACGCCTGCTGGTCGATAGTGGTGAACTGTCGTTCTTGTTTCGCTTCACTTTGTGTAAGTAGTTATAATAATGGGAATATTCTAGTCATAACCACTATTATTTCCTACGTAGGTACAACACAAAGAAATCACCAGGCTGTTTGCAGCCCAAAACAAGAGAGCCCATCAACTCCATCGCGCTTAGGTCCTTCTTCCACTACAAATTCAGTAGTTTGAAAGTTGGCTAGTGCTCTCAATCCCGACTTACACATTTATTTGCATGCCATTCAGTCACAGTGACGACGGACAAGTTGGCACCTTTGACATCCGAGCGCTTTCACTATGTATTGCACAAGCGACTTCTCCCATTTGTGTCCGGCCTCTGCAGTTTGTTTGGCGTCGCCTAGGCACGGCACCGACGCGCTTGCTCCCGCACCCTGTCCTAAAACTCCCATACTGATATGCGATCTTAGCACTCTGGAAATGAAAAGGTTGTTCCTACCCCGCCCCTCTTTACTCAATCTGTTCCTAAAATACTACAAGGGGACTGTCAGTTAACGCATACAAAGGCAGTTTGAGTTTTTCAGGGCATGACCTGTTTATATCGTTTAATGGCGAGGGGTTGATAGAGGCCAAGCCTGTACCACCGTTCCGTTCCCGACATTATGAAATGTTAATAACGCGTTGTGCGTCTACCGTACGCAGGAAACCCATGCAACGATCACAAAGGTGTTACCGCTGAAAAGGCTGTAACTGCCATCATTCGTCATCAATTATTCATTACTAGTTTACAAGCTGACTCTGTGTGTGTGTGTGTGTGTGTGTGTGTGTGTGTGTGTGTGTGTGTGTGTGTGTGTGTGTGTGTGTGTGTGTGTGTGTGAGAGAGAGAGAGAGGGGGGGGGAGGATGGGGGAGTATGGTGGTATGTTTTAATGACTGGCTGAAGGGTTGTTGAAAACGCTATACACAAAACCGACTATTGACACTGAATTTCGTGACCCGCTCTTAACAGAAGCACATAAAGAAGCTCTCTGAATGATACAACCGTCACCTGTGCGGTAAGAGACACCGTTACAGAAACAAATTCCTACATTAGACCGATTTAGCGTTGTAAATGATCTGGAGGGGTGTAGAATCTATACTACTGCTATGATTAATGTAAATCAAGATAGTTACCAGAACACATGTGATAAGTCTTCATTTTTATAGGAAACCAACCATGACGAATGAAGGAATATGTCGCAAGTAAGTTTTTTTTTTTTTTTTTTAAAGACAATGAGAGAGAGAGAGGGGGGGGGGAGGGAGCCGTAAAGGGAGGGGGTGGGGGTGGGGGGAAGAATGGCGCAACACAGGTCTGCTATGTACGAACACAGAGGGATTATCAATCTGAAATTGCGCAAGAGAAAACGGCTTTTTAATTACCAAAGGGCGTTGCACCTAGGTCATTACAGTTGTTAGGTTACCGTTATCACGGCTGTTTCCATGATCAAAAAATTAATACCAGCGACAAGGTGCGTTGTCACCAAAGCGTTGTGGTGCAAGTCAGTGCATGGTTACGTTCGTACGTCACGTATCTCAGAGATTACCTGTCATTTGACTACAGAAACAGGCCATTGGCTTCGCAACGCTATGCCCACTTGAAAAAAAAAATGAAGGAACAAGCAGGAATGGTTTGGGGTTAGTTGGGTTTTTTTTTTTTTTAAATTATGGGAATGGAAAATAGCAATCATGGTTATTGCCTTTGTACAGAAAGGCCATTGGTTAGTTTAATCCTTCAAGCCTTCAAACATGCAATCACACGAAGGAAACGTTTTCAAACCTGCCAAAAAGGGAGACAATGAACCTTACCCAATCCGAGCTGAATAGCAGTTTACACCATGATCTTCATATCTTGTATTATCGGACATAATAGTTCAGCAGTTCCAGTGTTACTGCCTTGGCACTCAGACAAAGACAAGTATGACTGAATGACACTCTTTTTTTTTCTTTTCTTTTTTTCTTTTTTTTTTTTTTTGGGGGGGGGGGGGGGGGCAAACCTGTGCAACACGCAGCGAACCGGGACACGTCTTTTGGTAACAGAAACACGACCAAGCGTCATGTATTTGGTAAGTAGGTAGACGCTAGGCCCTTTTACAATTTGACGGCAGGGGCTATCGTGCAAAGAAAGAGGCCAGTGCACATGTATTTCAAACGACCTGTATCATTGTTTGGACACCAAAGACTCTAACCGACATGACACCGTTCACTGTTGCCTTCCCCAGCACTGCAGTACCTGGTCTAGTGGTTGAGACTTTGTCACCAATGCGAGAGGCCAGGTTCGAGACCCACTCGGGGCGAAGAATTTTTCATTCTCGTATGTGGCACCGTCCATTCGGGCCGATCGTCGGGGGTTCTCTCCGGGCACTCCGGCTTCGTCCCCCTCCGCTTTGGAAACGTTCAGTCCCCAAAATTTGAAAGTAAATGCACGTCTAAAATTCCGAAACCAAAATTGCTGAGCTGGCCCTTCGCAACACGTGATTGTTTTATGTCTGAGAGCATGCGTGTGATTCACGTGAGCGTGCGTGTTAGGTTTAGCTCGCGGCGCTTTGAGCCAGATATTATTTGGGATAAAGCGCCTAAAATAATGCGATTATTATCATTATTAAAAATCGTTAAACATGTTGTGTAGGTTGTTAGTTTTCTAGCCACATGTATTTCTACACTGTCTTTCAAAAGTAGAAATGGGACAGTAATGAAAGACATTATGCACACACACACACACACACACACACACACACACACACACACACAAACAAACAAACAAACGCAAACAGAAGGATCTTTCATTTGGCCCTTGCGACCGTTTTCGTGACATCGTGGCTTCTAATAATTATTAGAGAAATACGACTTTCTTTCAGCCTGCGGTCCAGTTTTGAACAGACTGGGACTTGAAAATACTGCTAAAAAAAATAACAGCCAATCCGCGCCGTCTAGCTGGTCCTCAGTCCGCAACCAAATAACTTCATCTGCTCAGTACGCAGTACACTTCTAGAACAACTTATGCGCCGGCCAGAGTCATCACAATGGTATTAGATGCTATGCTGTGATCCAAGTGGCTGATTCTCATGCACAGTTTGTGCGCATTTCATAAAAATAATTTCCACCCGCTGTTGTATGCCTGTCGTACGTATTGAGACTTTGAAGGTGAAGACTTACCCAGGCCAAACTCGGTGGCCGCCTCCTCCTCCGTCAGTTCGGCTTTCTTGCTGCAGTAGTCCTTGTCGAAGATGTAGGCGATGATAACGAGAGCAGGGAAGAAGAGAAAAGTGACGATGGCCTCCCACAGGTCGACATAGTCCGGCGTGATCACCACCAGTACGATGATGAGCCACACGTAGGCAAAGACGCAGAAGAGGCTGGTGACCACAAACACCTGCACGTGATGCACGGCGAAACAAAGAAAATGAGCCACAAATAGGCACACAGATGAGCAAAGATGGAGAACGGGCTGGTGACCACAAACACCTGCACGTGATACACGATCAAACAAAGAAAATGAGCCACAAATAGGCACACAGATGGGCAAAGATGGAGAATAGGCTGGTGACCACAAACACCTGCACGTGATACACGATCAAACAAAGAAAATGAGCCACAAATAGGCACACAGATGGACAAAGATGGAGAACAGGCTGGTGACCACAAACACCTGCACGTGATACACGGCCAAACAAAGAAAATGAGCCACAAATAGACACACAGACAGGCAAACTGAAGATGGAGAACAGGCTGGTGACCACAAACACCTGCACGTGATACACGACCAAACAAAGAAAATGAGACACAAATAGACACACAGAAAGGCAAAGATGGAGAACAGGCCGGTGGCCACAAACACTGACCTGCGCGTGATAAACAGAATAAAAGAGGGATCTAGACATTTGTGGCGGTGTGTATGCGAGTGAAGAAAGCAGTTCCACTGTAGGATGCCACGGCAGTATGTGCTGACTCTCAGCAGACAACGTACCGCGCACGTTCCCCTTAATCTTTGCCAACCACATCTGTTTTCTCAATATTTATGTCTTGTGCTTTACTTAGTTTCCGGTCTTCTTTGACAACAACAACGACGACAACAACAACAACAACAACAACAACAACAACAACAACAACAACAACAACAACAACTTGGCTTTCGGAACTTCGCATAGACGGGGGCGGGGGGGGGGGCACATTTACTTACCTTTATACTTTTTATGCCTCTCGTTTCGCCGGCTGGAATGCTGATCAAACACACGGCGGTGATCACCAGCAAGTTGAAAGCCGCCGACCCCACAATGGTCCCAGGGCCAAGGTCACCGGCCTTGAACTCGTTGCCCACGACCTCGATGACAGACAGCAGGATCTCGGGAGCGCTGGAGCCCAAGGCCATGAGCGTGAGGTTGGCCACAGTGTCGTTCCACACCTTCACCTGCACCTCCCTGTACCCGGTGTTGGACGTGGGGTCCGCGATGCGCACCGGTGAGGTCTTGCTGGTGATCATCTCGATGGAGCGCATGAAGACGTCGGCGATGATGGAGATGCCCAGGAAGGAGTAGAGGAGCCCGACGCCGTAGAGGGCGGCACGGAAACCCTTGTCCCACGTGTACTCGTTGACGAAGGGCATCAGCAGCCCCTTGTCCGAGCACTCGTACGTGTCAAGGTCGCACGTCGACATTTTGACCTCTTGTCACCTCCCTGTACAGAGTCAATCAGTCAGTTAAGTTTTGTTTTTCCAAATAGGATATTTGCAATGCAGATCACTGATTCAAAAATGGAAAGTAAACTTGAGAAAAAAAAAAGACAGTGTTAGTAAAACAGTCTTGAACAAACTAACTACACACACACACACACACACACACACACACACACACACACACACACACACCACACCACACCACACCACAACACAACACCACCACCAACTGGCCATGGAATGCAGACAAACACACTCAGTCACTCAGCAGCATGGTCACCTAAGTGATCGCCACGCGCGTGACTAGTGACGGTCCTGATGGCCAGGTTATCCGGGGAGGAACGGACAGCTACCCTACCCGAACTGTCAACTGTAACACTTATCAACCAGAACAGACTGACACGTGGCCGCATTTGATTTACCCTTGCGCTGGATGGACAGGTTACGCAAACAGGTTCAGTTCGCGCGGATAGAGGAAACGAGAAACCGGAGAGGCGGTTTTGTGTGTTAGGTTGCTTGGTTGGGTTTGTTTGTTTGTTTGTTTGTTGGTAGTATCGGGCTCGAACTCACTGACACTGCATGCAAGTTGCGAGAGCGGAGGACCACGAGGATAGCTTTATTTGAGAGCAGCCTACTCAGGGCTATTGCAGCTTATTGTAAAAGCTGCTGTGACGTACTAGGTCCCTCGTGAAATCCGTCACGTTCTTTCCCTTTAGTGAACGCTCAAGTGGTCAAACCCCGAATGCTGGACAGCCAGGTTTAGGACGACCTAGTTGCCGCTACCATGGCGGGGTTATGAGTTACGTGTAAGTGTATTATCTTCAGCTTAACATTCCTCTCTACCAGACGTGTCCACTGAATGGTAATATGGTCAGCTACGAGGGTTCGTCAGTGTTAGTTTGTTACCCATATCTTTGCTTTTCTAGTATACAGTATATAAGGCTGCCCTCGTGGGTTTGAGTGAAGGCAGAATCTTGTCCCGAGTCAAATTGGGTCAAAAATGTAAATTTTCTTTAGCAGCCACACTACTCAGTCACACTAGTCCTCTCTACCTGTTGTGTACACTGAATGGTTAAATGATCAACTAAAAGCTTTCGAGTTCTTCTGCTCTTTCACTGCAGCATTTCTGTTGTTCATATGTCCTTTCTGTTGTTATGGTTGACAGCAGAATGTTGTCCAAATACAGAATCGCATACAAATAAGTATGTTCAGTTTGGCATTTCTCTCTTCACTGAGTTCCCAGATTTTTACGCTGAATGGTATTGGCCGGCTACAAGTTTTCGTGTTCTCCCGTTGCTCTTATTTTCTTTTCCTTTCAAGCACTGAGCCTGCATTGGAATCATTCAACGAAATGTTTCTGCCGGTGGAAGCAGAGTCTTTGTTTCAAACGTTGAATTGCATAATATTGATATACGGCCTTCATTTCTGTCTTCTCCATATCTTTATTTGACAATGAATCCCTCTTTTCAAGATATCATTGACTGGTCCTAGGAACCGAAAAACTGAGCACTGGGATGACTGTTTTGCCGAACAAACTAAACGGCATGGTGATCAATAGGTGCTGTTATCTTCACACACCAATTTCCATAAAATCATGGAGCCTGTACTCACTGGACGAACTAGCAAACAGAGATGACAGCTTGAGTGTTTGATCTGTCCACAGGCGTCCGCAACTCTGTTTATCTGCCGTTGACACGCTGTCGTGCTTGCACTTTCTTATATTCGGTATTCTTACGGGGATTACGGAAGGAAACGCATGCCTGTGATCTGTGAGTAGAATGTATGGTAGGGGTAAGCTGAAACTCGGGGCTGGTATGAAGAAAACAGATGTCCCACAAAAACAGAACAACAAACAAACAAACAAACGGGTGGATGATAGAAGGGCTAGGGTGGACAGGACGTTATCGGGTACGCTTGTGTAGACATTATCGTGAGGCGGCTGATATTTGGTGTAGGTATCCGTTCCGTTCCATTTCATTTTGGTGTAAGGAAACTTGGTGCTGCTCGCTTCTGCAGAATTTCAGTTAAACTTCATGTGCACTTCTGCTATTGATTAAAAAAAAAATCGTCAGTACTGGCGACTGAAAAGCGTACAAAGTTCAAGTATTGTTTGGGCCTAACATGTGCGCAACAGATTCAGTGCTGACAAGTGCACGTGTGTGTGTGGTCCTGCTGTATGCGAACAGTGCAATAGTGGGTCAAAGCCGGTTCCTTACGAACACAATAGAAACTGCAGCAACAAACCAGGAAAATGGTAACTGGAGCAACGAAAGCGGTAACGTACATGACAGAAACTATGCTACCGTAAACGTTTAATAACGAGGCTCATGGAGGCATTTTCTTTGGCATACCATATAAACAAAGGGTGTAGTACAGCGGCCACGGTCAGAAAATAAAATGTCAACCTACAACAAGCATAGTTGTCAAATATCTGCCTCTGCTTTCCCTCAGTCACTGATTGGCCATGCTATAAATTATTTGTCGTAAGACAAGCGTAGTCCAAAGCCGATAGAGAGCTTACCCTGGGTTCTCTTACAACAGACATGTACTAGGTAAAACGACCAGCTCAGCGTGTGCAGTCAGCTGTGACCAACCGCTGATCAGTCGCCGGGCACTGACAGGAATTTATTTCTCAACCTAACTGGCCCTCTCGTTAAATTGACACAGTTGAGTAGATTACTCAAGACAGGCTGAGCGGCTAAAGGCCTGAAGCCGGGTCCCCTGATGACCCCGGCCACGCCTCTGCAGGTCACAGAAGTGCATCAGCCCAGGCCGTGACGGGCAGGTTATAGGTACATGTGCACAGATGTACATAGGTACATTTCTCTTGACTTTTTAGAGTACTGAAACTGCATTTCCCAGTTTGTGAGAACCGGTGAAAAGACAAATGTTGGGTATGTTGAAAAATGGCACATTTATCACGGTATCTTCGGGCATGTGGTGCATGACATTAATAAGAGCGCACAGTTTTCATTTGCACTGTTTTTCAGTGTGTGTGTGTGGGGGGGGGGGGGGAGGAGGGAGGGGTTGGCAAGGACGTCGTATCAGTAAATAGGAAAAATGAATAACGCTTTCGCGGCTTTGGTTAACATGTCTTTCTGCCGGAAACCATTGGCTGTCTCGGGTGCGAGAAAAAAAGGAGAAGAAAGAGAAGTAAATGGAAAAGTTTGCCGACTAGATACATGTATTTAATTTGCAGAAGCCACAGAGCAGAAATCTCAGTGTCGGCATATACTAACGTGCAGGACTGAATAGCCAAACGGAAGGAAGAGCAAGGCAAACCCGGGCCAAATTAATGCTTCCGCTGTCACAGTAGACTCGAATAGCCGGGCTGTATAATGAGACTGACCGAGGAAGGTATTGTGGGTGTCGGGGTGGAAGTCTTCCCCACCCGATCAATGTCAACACAATGGCTTCAAGAGAGCACACAGCGCGGGTATTGTTGCTTAGTGCATGTTGCTGTTATGACCGCAGCACCCACCCCACAATGATTATCGATCACATAGAATTGACAGGTAATGGAATTTATTGTGTCAGTCAGTATTTCACTTTATCTTGGGTTATTTTTATGATTCACAGATACTAGTCGAAGTGTGACATGCATAAGAAAATCACACGGTTTGTCTAACACTACCAACAGCCATTAAAGCAAAACTGACTTCAAATTTGAAAAAACTGAGGAAACTGAGAAGAAGAAAAAAATCGTCACTGAGTGCACGGAAACCTGACGTCATTCAGTTTCAAGTTGGGGCTGAACTCAGCATGCGTTTGTAATTATGCTTCTTTCAGCTTGAGATGAAATGGTGAGCCGAGTATAGGTTTGACTGACGTGTCTGTGGACTCGGGGCACTCGCAGCATCAACTGAATGAACTGACAGAAACTGCACTTTTCAAGTGCTGTTGTTGAATTGTCGCTCCAAAAGAAAAATTGTAAATAACCAAAATTCCTTACCTTGAACTGACGCGGGTTCTCTGTAAAGAGACGATGCGAGATGTGAAAGTGACGACACAGTGGATAGGAAGATATCCAAGGAAAGAGAGTAGAGAGGTGTGATCAGTTTACGGTGCCAGCATGCGCTTAGAAACACCTCGCGCCATCCACGCGGCGCGCCGAACTACGTCATTCGCCCCTTGACTGGAGCGCGTTCAGCAGGGTATGGCACAGGGGATCAATACTCGGTTACACGCGAGCGCCGGGTGGGTGACATGGTAGCGGGCAGGTGGGCATGTGAACGCACTGCGTGTGTGACCGGGTTGCTAATAAACAATCAAGTCGCAAGGAGGTCATGCAGTCTTGACTGCCACACACCCTGCCGGCTCGTCGCGTATATTCATTTTTAAGCATATGAACAGACCGTGGCTGGGTCGCTGAATGTGTATTAATAGCACTTGTCGAGATATTGCGAGGGCATAATTATTAAATCCTCGCACTTGTTCGCGTGAAACTAGTGAATCGAGTTCCGTGGACAGAACACATTGTGAGGTGGGAAAAAGCGCCCCCCCCCCCCTTCCCCCGGCAATAAACTGGCCCTTAACATACAAATTGTGTAGTTGTTGTTTTTTGTTGTTGTAATCAGTGGATGGTGTGTTTGTTCCCCGAATAAACATATTAAAAGCTTTCAGGTCAGTAGTTTGTGCACAGGCAACCTCAATCACAGCCAGTGAGCGATGCAATGAGTCAAAAGATCATGCACACAATGTACTTATTTCATCAATAGTTCATGATTTATTTTCCAATGACTGAGCTGTCAGAGATCTATGTCAACAAAATTTCTGTAAACTGACAGTCAAGTGCATCTGAAGGAAGCCAACAGTGGCAATACATGTACTTTTGTCATTCATCTGAATTGCACGTTCAAGTCAGTGATGCATATAAACGCAGCTCAACATTCTTCCACTTACAAAATCATGTCTGACCTGCCCCAAAACACTGGGCCCGCTTGTATCAATTTTGTGGTGCTCCACCAAACACACGTACAGTGAAGTTCTGCAAACATTAGTGAACACTGACTGATTCTTATTCATGAGAACAGAGTAAACAATTTTTTAACAAACAACACACAAACAAAACAAAAATAGGAAATCAAAACGACACTAAGAACCTGTTGTTTATTAATTTATACACATTCTAAATTTGCATAACTGCAAAATATTCACCATGATCTGATTCTGATACCAGCTGGATGAGAATGGGAAAAGCAGAAATACAGTTCACCTGAGCTACGCCGTTATTCTACCTGAGCCTGTCTCTCTCTCTCTCTCCCCCTCACACACACACTCAGACACCATCCGCTAAACAAAACAAAAAAACACACAAAAAAAGTGATGACAAGTGGAAAGAAATGAAACTGAAATGTAAATTGCAATCTTTTGCTCAGCAAATTCTAGAGTCTACAGATCTAGATGAGCAGTTTCTCGATGCTAGTCTGGATGGCGGTGATCTGATTTTTCAACTGTGATCCATCCTTCGCAGTCACCGAGCAGGCGATCACCGGGCGGGACACACCACAGGCGCGCCCAAGAGCTGTAACATAAACAAAGTTTTTCTATCAGTTTTGGTTAACACTAATGGCATACGCCAAGTTCAAACCAAATTGTGTCTCCGTTCCTTATCATGTAAGATTTATATATATCCCTTATTCCAAAACAGCCGAAAACAATAAACTACTAAGCTAAAACCACACTAACAAAAATTTACACAACAATTCAGCATAGAATCAGATAAATCTTAATAGCTCTTTGTGTGCTTTTGCAACTTCAAGAGCTCACCCCTGAATGGAAGAAAGTTGTTTTTGTTAATATTTTTTCGTTAGTGTGTAGCTGTTTGTGCTTGGGTGTGTGCATGTGCGTGTGTGTGTCACTGTGTGTGTGCGTGCGTGCGTGAGTGTGCTGGTAAACTATAATTAATAAATCATGCATATTTATTACGAGGAAATAAATTATAATCTAACAATGTCTGACAGTCTTACCTTGTTTCGAACGGACAAAAATGTAGGGAACATTCTGCAAGAAATGAACAAAGAAAAAATTGAAACCACAAAACAATTCTTGCAAGAAATTATGCAATAAAACACAAACAGCAGTAACTGTTCAACATATTAAGGAAGTTTGATACTAAGTATTGTAAACAGAATACAGACAGTCTCGACAGCCAAAGAACCAGGGAGTGCAGGACATCAGTGATGTTTCTTACTTGACTCCTAGTCTTATTTCCAACACTTTGTCAATTTTACAAGGTGAATTTCAACTTCACAGAAACTCTGTTTAGACAAATACAGCTAGTCTACATAAGCTAGGCTTCATCTATGTTGGACATCCGTCACAGAGTATGACACTTTTTGACAGACCAGTTCATTTTCCAAATACCCAGACATATGTCCTATCGTTCTTCCAATTTTAGGCTATTGTCCTATACTTTTTCAGTCAGCTAGGACACGTGTCCTTTAACAGTACCCACGGCTAAGAAGCCCTGATGCCCACAGTCTACTGAATATGAAGAGTGTCCTGAACAAGAGAGCACTGGATACCTTGTCTTCACAAAGAAGTGGAAGGTGTAGCAGAATCTCCAATGGCTCTGCATCTGCTGCCATCACAATGAACTCAGCAATTCCACGATTCAGAGTTTTTGTTGCTGGAAAAACACAAGTCAGAAGCTTCAGGATAAACAAAATATTATATTATGCCCCAAGACTGCCATGTTAAGGGCACTGAAGTTGCAGACATTTTTATCTTCTAACTTTCAAATGTTTGGCAACCTTAAACTTCAAGTAAAGCAAAATACTCTGGGGTTATGAAAGCTGAAAAATCCAACTAGCCCGAAACCATTTCCACCAGCCCAAAAATACATTTTGTCAAATACAGACCTATTCGTATATAAAAAAGATTCACAACACTTATAACTGTTATGTTCTTTAATGCATCACAAAACAAAGTAGATGCAGTACAGGTTGTGATTCCTGTTTACAGCAAAGTGATTGAAACCACTCTGCACTCTGAGGTTTTTCGGGACAGTTGTATCGAGTGGCTCGCACTAAAAATAGTTACTCTCACCCCAGCGTCACAACAGAAACTGAGAGAGACAGAGCTCTAGAGAAAGAGAGAGAGGGGCTCGCTGACAGTACCTTGTGCATTCAGCTCTGTGAAAATAGAGCAAGCTTTGCCTCATCATCTTAACTAGTCCGGCGGGCCAGTGGTAAAACAATGTAACTAGTCCGACGGTATTTTCACTAGTCTGTGGGCTGTAGGACGAGTCTTTTCATAATCCCTGATACTGCCTAACTGAAGCAAATACTGACATACTAGCCACAGAACTTGTGCAACAGTCTTACTTGCAGGTAGCAGAATCAATTCATTCGCATCATTATGCAACATACTTCTCTCCTCAAAGGGTCTTTACAATGCCTCTCAATTTATGCAACTTTACAGAGAGGCATCATATGTAAGGATTAAACTGGTTCTGTCCATCATACTGTATGTTTTGTAATCTTCCTTACCCTCATTGGCCCCCTTGCGGAGCTGCTTGTAGTTGGCAGCCTGCTGCACCAAGTCCAGAATATTCTGGGTCAGCTGAGGCTCAGCCAAGGGGTATGCTTTTGGGTTTACTTCTTCTGATGTAGCCTGAAAAACAAAACAAAACATGATGTACATTTATCCAATACAAGCACAACAGGTGTGAACATGAGGTTTTCAGTTGTACTAGGCTGCATTGTGGTAATGGGTTTACCAAGCCTGGCAGACGAAGTCGGCCCAGATAATTATGAGAAAACTCAAACAAACCGAAAATCACACAATTCATACTTCATAGTCAAGTGTCAGAGTATTGTCACCGGTGGAACTGCCGCGAGAGGATACAAATTACATCCAGTCGACAAAATGCTGAGTTGCGATAACAACTATCCAAGTCAAAATGTGATTGTACCGGCTTGAGAATGCCAATTACAACGATTTATACACAGAGTTCATGTTTTTCAACGTTGCTACAACTCACTGTTAACTTATAAATCTATTAAATGGCCAGAGCGAGTATGAGGCGATTTTGCAATCACATGCAGGAAAAAAACTCACCATTTTTTATCAAATCGCGTCGATGAGGTTTGCCAACGTGTTCTCTGGATGCTAAAGAGACCGACTTTAAATCCTCTCGGCGAATGGCTTCGCTTCACGGAGGAAAAAGTCCACAATCGGATGTGTTCAGGTTCTCGAACCACGCTTTTTCGGCGCACGTGTGATCAACAGCCTCGCTTCCGCTTGACAGAAGAGCGGACGGCTAAGGGAGGTAACTGTTCAATCTTTTAGCAGACGACATAATTTGTAGACGGATCGAAAGCAGGGGCACTTGCAGAAGCACGGTAAGTTGGTACCTTAAGTTGGTTAATTTTTGTTAAACACCGCACAAATACGGGTGAAAGTATAATTATTGCGTGTAAAACTCTTTTTCAGGACTGGGAGTGCAGGGACTCTTTGCGCATTCAGTATTTCTTTGAGAAAACTCCTGCTAAGAATTGAAAAGTGTAACTCACAGCAACTTTTGGGGTGGTGTTTGAGTTTGTTACAGACTTATTCAAAGCAAACCATGGAGGATCAAGTTGTTGCTGAGGCTGATGTACACAGTGAGGATGATGAGGTAAAGTTTCAGAGGTTTGAGTTTTGGGATCTTGACTTTGCAAAGTCTGTCTTCCATTTCACCTCCTCTTATAAACAACAAACAAACCAAAACACATAATTATGTTTCCTCTATTTGTTCTCTTTATTTTGAAGGAATTTTCACTTTCCACTTTCATCGTGTTGCATTTCCTTTAATCCATGAATTTACTCTGTTCTCTAGGAATCATTTTTCCAAGACATTGATCAGCTTCAGAATCATGGCATTGTAAGTTGTGTTCTTTTACAGTGTAACTATGTCAGTTATTTGGAGTGGAAAATTACACTGCATTCAGTTTGCTACTGTTTTGAATTTACGGCCCCTGCTGGTATACTGTCTCCAAAATCAAGTGCATATAAACGTCTAGTTTGTCTTGATTTCAAAAAGACTATATAGATAGGAGGTCACAGTTTTTTCAGTGTTTTTTTTTCCTTTTATTTTTCTTACTTTTTTACCATTTATATTTGATCAAACATAGTTATCTTGCCTGTATTTTTTAAACAAAATGATTTTTCCATAAGTAATTAATTAATAATTTTCTACAAGCCAAATTCCAGAGGCAAAATTCGACAGTCAAAGATTTTTGTTTTCTTCCTCAATAGAATGTTGCAGACATAAAGAAACTGAAGCAAGCAGGTATTTGCACAATCAAGGTAAGATGTGGTGCTTCTTACAGGTCACTCATGAAGTTAATTCACATTTAATGACCAGTTTGTTTGTTTTTATAGGTGAGTGCGTGCATGTGTGTGTGTGTGCGTGTGTGTGCGTGCATGTGTATTCCTCCAAATAATTATATAAATTTTCTGTCTGCAGGGTGTTCAAATGACCACACGTAAGAAACTGTGCACTATCAAGGGTATATCCGAGGCAAAGATGGAGAAAATCAAGGAAGCTGCCACAAAACTCTGCGTAAGTTGAATTCTCTCCCCCCCCCCCCCCCACATACACACACACACAAAGGATGATTACTCTTTGTAACGATTTAATCTACTTTGCTTGAAATTAACTGCTTGTGACCACTCAATCAAAGAACAAGGGAGTTTCACTGGGTTAGGAAAAATGGATAACATGGTAGTGTGCTGAACATTATTATTATTATTATTAGTGTGCTGAACATGTCCATGTTTTAACCACAGCCAAAATCACATGATATTGAGATTCAGACTGCAAAAACATAAAAATATACATTACTGGTACTTCTTCTAATGACCAATCAGGATGCAGCATTCCAGACAGCACTGGAGTATGCCGACAAACGAAAGCAGGTGTTTAAAATCTCAACCGGAAGTGTGGAACTCAAGTAAGTCAGTACAAAGGTATACACAGTCATTGATTTTTTATTTTATTATTTATTATAGTTACTTGGTGTATTCATGCAATTATCTGCTGGCAGTATGATCAAGATTTGAAATCTTGGTGTGCATGTGTGTTGCTGTTGTTGTTGGTGGTGTTGTTACAAAAATGTACACAATGTTCATGAAGCATTTACTTTTTCTCCCAGCAAACTTCTTGGGGGCGGCATTGAAAGCATGGCCATAACTGAAGTGTTTGGGGAATTCAGAACAGGGAAAACTCAGCTTTCGCACACTCTCTGTGGTAAGTGACACTCATATAGAATAATTGTAGATGGTGATATGATTAACAGCACCACAACTGTGTCTTACCTACGAATATAAATCAAATTATGTTTGGGTGGTTTGTTTCAGTGACAGCCCAGTTGCCCACAGACAAAGGTTACACTGGTGGGAAGGTGGTCTTCATTGATACAGAGAACACATTGAATCCTAACATCCTCCCCCCCCCCCCCCCCCCCCCCCAATCAAAAAACAACCTAAAAACCAAATTAAAAAAAACGCAACAGAAAAACACAACCACCACAAAAACCAAACAAACAAAACCAGAAAAAAAATGAACAGACAAAAACCCAACCAAAAACAAACAAACCCCCCAACAAAAACAAAAAACCAACAAACAAAATATTCAACAACATGCAACAACAACAAAAAGTGATCTGTAAAACATCTGTAAGGCATTTTCACGCTTCCAGGGCCTGTGGTAGTCTCCCTTGATGCACAAAATTTTATCTTGATAAGACATTCTCCCAGCACTGACATACAAGATGTTTTACAGTAAGTTTTCCAGTGAAATATGTTGATAAGGTTCTCCAGCAATATTTTAGTTGGCAAGCCAGATTTAGTCCTTAACTAATCTTAGTCGCCCAGACCGGCTGAGGAACATGGCAGACAGATTCAATCTGGACCAAAGTGCAGTCCTGGACAATGTTCTGTATGCAAGGGCTTACACCAGTGAGTACAACAATCATTCTGCTAATTTAATCACATGCCTAGTATCAGTCTTGATTTGAAACCCATCTGTGGTTGCACATCTGAGAGCAGTGCAGTGGTGTGATACCCATTTTACATGTTTTCAGTGTTTTTTACCACAGTCCTTCCAGTTTTCCCAGTGTGGCTGCCCAACTTGAATATTTCACACAAACAAACACACACACACACACACACACACACAGAGTCTCTCTATCTCTCTCTTCATCTCTGAGTTCTCACCTATTTGCACCTGTTTTATCTGAAGGTGAGCACCAATATGAGCTGCTGGACTTTGTGGCTGCCAAGTTTTATGAAGAACCTGGTGTCTTCAAGCTCTTGGTGTGTTACAAAGTTTTCACCATCTTTCACACACACCTCTCACACGTGAGATACATACTGCCTTGTTACTTATGGTCAGTAGCACAGACAACACATGCACAGAAGATCTACATGCAAAAAAAATTTTTTTTAAATGGGGTGTGAAGATAAAGATGTTGCTTTTGCTGTGAATTATGAAATGAGGCAGAGAGAGACACAGAGAGAGGTGTGTGAAGATAAAGATGTCACTTTTGTGTGAATTATGAAATGAGGCAGAGAGAGAGAGCATTCTGATGCAGAGCAAGTTTTTTTCCTTATACTTGTGCAATCCTGATCACATTTATGTATAATTATCATCAGATTATCGATTCCATCATGGCACTGTTCCGCGTGGATTTCAGTGGTCGCGGGGAGCTGGCAGACAGACAGCAGAAACTGGCACAGCTCCTGTCACGTCTCCAGAAACTATCAGAAGGTACTCACTTCTGCATCAGAAGGAAGAGTAATAGTTGCACTTTTTTGTATGTTATTGAGCACAAGATAATGCCTAATAACTTGTAGGAAAACCCTGATTATTGCGGTGCTGGTTACCTGTTTCAGAGTACAATGTGGCCTGCTTTGTCACCAATCAGATGACAGCAGATCCTGGTGCAACTATGACGTAACTATACATGAAGTTCTACACAAATATAATTATATACTGGGAGAGTCCAAGCAAATTCATAACCATGATACAACTTGTACGAACACACACTGCACATCATTTCATGTCCTGCCCACTAATCATGGATGCGATCTGGATGGATGTACATGTATCTAAGAGTGTGTGACGCTAAAGAAAATGAACATGTGCCTGTGACATGGCACATATGATTATTCCTGACAAGATGGCAGTATCATTAGACTCTTTGTTCAATGTTACTGTGGATAAGTATTCTTAACCAATTCATGCCAGCTCACTTGAGTTTCCACTGAGCCATAACTGCCTCATTTTGTCTTGGAAGTTTCCAGGCTGACCCAAAGAAGCCAATAGGAGGTCACATCCTAGCACATGCCTCTACCACGAGGGTAATGCTGAGAAAAGGACGTGCAGAAAACAGGATTGCCAAAATTTACGACAGGCAAGTGAAGTCCTTTCGTCTACAGTCCTCTGTTTTCGATTTGATCATACCATCTGATAGCCAGTTCTTCACATGCCTAACGCTGGATGCGCATTTATTGTTAACAGCCCGGACTTGCCAGAGAATGAGGCTACATTTGCGATTAGCAGCGGTGGCATCACGGATGCGAAAGAATGAACTTCAGACCTACCATTCACAAGAAAGACTGAGGTGGAATATACCCATTTAAACTGTTGAAAGTGTTGCTTGTTTTGACTCATGCCAGTAAAGCATGTTGTTAAATGAAATAGTTTACTTTGTCAAAGTACATGTTCAGTGATTAAAATATGCATATCTGGACTGCTGTCGATCATTAAACCAACTCTGGTGCCTCTGGTGTTTGTGGTACACGAAAATGCCTAAATGCTACCCCAGATACAAACACATGCTGAAGATGAAAGGGAATTATAAACTCAGTTTGTTACACGCACAAGCTAGAGGAATCAAAAACAATAGATGCTGTTATCATACCTTTAATTTTGATTAAATCTTTCACATTTTGTTTCTGCCAACACAGAAAATGACATCCGTTTTAGTAAAAGAATGAAAAATTCCTGTCTAGTGTAATATTTCTGATGGTTCACAACTTCCAACTATGAATAAATACGCAGACATCAAGATACAGGTCTTGCATCTTTATGCTAGTTATGAGGAACTACATTCAGTACTCTGTCGTGTACATTCATGTATGACACTCTGGTTACCTAATCTTGTAATCTACTACAGTACATGTGATATATCACCTTGTGCAGGGTTAAGCAGGAAACAGTCATCAACTAGGCCTATGATAAATGCATGTTATCTTTAACAAATCCAGTATATTGCAAGGGTTTACACACCTGGTCTACAGCTCGACAAGTGTGACTTGTAGGAAACATCCTGTCAGTTGAAGTAAAGCTACACAACTGATAGCAGCATATATATACTGCTGTACATGTATAGGCAAAGAAGCTAACAATATGAAGTGTTCATGACGATAAACAGCCTGACTACACTAGAATCAAAACAAAGCTTGTTTTACAAAAACATCTTGATGCCTATACAATCCCCCCCCCCCCCCCCCCCTGTATGTCTAATGTGACATTTTTGCCATTTCCTAGGTATCATTCATGCTTTTAGTTTTACAAACTTTTCAACACACTGTCTGCATCCCTGAAAAAGAATCCCAACCAGTTCACAACTACCTACATGCACAATGTGCAAGGTGCACAAAGAGTCCACAGTGAAAACACCATTACAACACACAAAACACCGAGTGTTTTAAGTTAAAATTGTCAGAAGGTACAAATTTAATTATACAGCAACAGTAACATAACCGGGCAAGATGTGAGATCCTGTACAATGCCCTCACAGTAAGACTAGGGTGTCGAACAACACAAACAGCAATATAAAAAGCAATGTTGAGTGATCATGAGAAAATGAGAAGATAATTATAGCACCACCTGTGTCAGTCAGCTGAGAACACGCTCTCATAGGCACTTTATTCACACAGAAACTGCACGTACACACACAAAAAAAAGCACAGCCAAATAAACGGTTGACGAAAACATCACAACCACAGGATCCTGAACAGAATGAAAACCTTTAAGTCTGAACAAATGATCTCAACTTGCAGGTTCTACAATAAATATCTTGTTATACAAAGCAAAAGGTGCTTTAAATGCACACCCTCCAACAAACACATCCTTCAAAAAAAAAGAAAAAAAAAGAAGAAGTAAAACGTTGCACACAACATGCCACACACAAAGTCAAAAACACCAGGAGTCCATGTTGATGGATGCAGTTACGCACTAAGTATGATAAGATCAACAGCGCAGCAGATAAACCATGCACAGCTGAGATTCAATTCAAATAACTTACACAGAACAATGCAAACAGAACATAGAGACAAAGACAGCTAAGACTGGTTGCTCACAGCTCATCATAAATTGGGTGACAAAGTGGAATGTAAATGAATTTTTCTTGTTTATCATTTATTTGTTTTAGTTTTTTATACTTGTACACTGTCTTTCCCTTTGAAGCTCAACATTTGTTCTTCATCAAAGCAAACTACGTGTAAAATACCATGACATGTCAACAAGAAACCCTCCAAATAATTTTCTTTATAAATATATTTTTACCATTCTTAAAACTTTGATCTCTGAATGTTGATTACCTAAATTGTCCATAATAGATTAAATAATAATGATCATAACATAATAATCCTAAGGAAAATTTCACCCAGTTTATGAATGTAAAACTGCTAGCAACAGACAAAACAGTTCGACAAATACATGATAATGATGACTGATAACTGCTGCCTCATTAGATAGGAAATCTGGATGCCATTACATTACATTTAAGCCGTGATATCCGGGTATATTTAAACAAAATACTAGGTGTAACCACTGTGAATTCAAAATGAATGAACACCAAAAAGCGTTTTCCACATGTCATCAATAATCGCAAAAAGAAAAGCACCACACCAATTCATTTCCTCAAACATTTCAACCTTTTTACTTCTCACTTCGTCAAAATTCCAGTTTTTCATATTTTAAGCCAAAGCCATGCTACATGTAACCTGAGTTCATATTAGCATAATTTCTTATTGCAACATGTTCAACGATTAAAACTCAGAGGAACATGACCCAGTGGTTTCAATGAGAAATACGGTACAAAGACAAAGGAGGAATGGCATTCCGAGAACCACCACCTGCTTGACAGTGTCTTGTGACACAAACTGATCAGTTGGCTGGAGGCCACATTATCTGAATGTGAATGTGCATTGCATCTGTAGAGGACTTGCTATCATAATTCTTTATACTTTTATTTTCCCTAATGTCCTCTTTTTTTTTAAAAGTGCCATAGGAAAATAGGGATGCCTGCACTTCCAGGTTATATTCCTCCAAGTTACGATAATGTGACGACCGTTTCTGACGCAGACCTGACCATAACTGTGGTCTTCATTTTTTTATGTGGTTTTGGTTAAGTATTTATGTGAAAAGCACTGAAAACATGTCTCTGTGAGAAACAGAATTGGCATCTGAAAATAATGCCGTAGCGGCAAACACTCACAGCAGGTTAACACTGTCCTGATCCTGAATCCACTCGCAATGGTAAATGTCAGATCTTCCACTGTATCATGGCTTGCAAATACCTTTCACCACAAAAATTCACTCTCCATCTTGAAATATTTCAAGTCAAATGATGATAACAAAAGTAATTTGTTCAGTAAGATCCAGCTGAAAACAATACCACACCAAATCCTAGATCTTCAAATGTACCTTCCAGCTCGAAATGACCAGCAGTCTGCCATCTTGTGACGCCAGAGTAATGTTTTGGTGTTGAGATTCACTACCGTATCTGTGGAACGCCATGGACACGGAATCTGTACAAACATGTGTACTCTTTGTTCCCGTGGTTGTTCATCACTCGCAACTCCACAAAGTTAAAAACTCCAGGGTTGCTGATCTGAAACAGCAAGTTGGACTCGTGAAGCCTTACCCAGCAAACATAGTATGGATGTTAAGTTTATTACCACAAGTACCAGATTTAACAGCATAAAACTTTCTTCGGCCTGTGGTATAATTAGTTCCCAACTGATGTATTATTTTGGAGAAGCATTTTTGTTTTGATCAGTGTGAGCAGCATGGCCTGGAAGTGGACAAAGGGAAGAGTGTTATCAACTGACCTGCACGTCAAAGTGTTGGATGGGTCTGCCAACTGTCTGGTAGGTGTAGTTGCCAAGGTTAACGCCTACTGTGTCCTTCTCAGATTCCAATCCCTGAAAACCAACAGCATTTCCATTTATGATTTTTTCACTGAAGCTGAAAACTGTTGCCTTCTTTATGCAGGATTTACACAAAAAAGGATAGGACATGAAAAGGGAAGAGCTTATACACAAACAGTACAATGTATCCACCTTATTAATATATCAAGGGCTGTGCCCAAACATTTGATCATTCTAACATTCAAGGTGAAACTGAAAGACGTAACGTCTGGGAACCTACGCCTACATCTGCTGCGTCACTGATCGGGCATTCTTTGTTCTCACCTGACTACATAATAAAACAACAAGCACAAGCACAAAAAGAATGACTTACGAAGACAATGAAATCCCTTGGTGCACTGTCTATACTGCCTGTCATGGACAGCGACTTGGGAATGTGCTCCAGGGAGAAGGCGGTGGGTCTGATGGGGACGGCCAGCTGTATCACGATGTAGCCACTCGTTCCCTTGAATGCCCAGCACTGACCTGGGTGCACTTCCGGCTGGACAAACCAGGAAACATAGTATTCAAACACAGTTTTGTTTTAAAGTACAAATAAATTAGCCTCAGCTTCCTGGTTCTACCAGACAGTTAATGGTTTCTTTGTGCACACAGCTGCATCTGTGTGTGTGTGTGTGTGTGGTGTTCTGCAAGGTCCTAGTTCCTGTGTCACCTGTACAACAGTCCTGGGTGAGTTGGAAGTGTACCACAGGGGGATGCCAAACACACTGATCAATGCCGTCTTCTTGTAATAGGTTTCTGAACACCTCACACTGATCACGCTTCCACCTGTAACATGAGAAAAAACTTGCTAAGGAAGGCTTTAATAGCATTACGTTCTCAACTCGCACCTGTCAATTTCACATTACATTACAGGTATTGCAGGGTGCAAAAACGGTAAACACTAAAAAGAACTACTTCTGCTGACAAAACTGGGTCTGTGTGGCAACAGACACATTACCTGCTGATTCTAAAGCGTAGTCTGGCAACCCTGTGCGGTCGGCACTGTACTTGAGCAAGGCGTCTTCCACGATCAACCGTACTGCCTGTAAAACACAAGACATGTGACTGAACTTGAAACACTTTATTATCCTAGCAAAACCAGACAATTCAACTGCGACCATTTTGTTTGTAAAATGCAATACCCTTATCTTGTTTCTACATGCTGCAAACCAAACTGCCCTTACGAGATATAAAAAACTGTTTGCTTTTGAAGTCTGACCAAACCTGAGCAGTTCTGCAATTAGTGAAGCAACAGCAAACAATGCCACCCACCTCCTCACTAAGGTAGCCATTCCCACCAGGCAGCACGATGGAAGAGCCGTGAGAGCCACGTTGCGATCCCATGCTGGAGCTAATCTTGTCTGTTATGTCCGCAGTCAGGATTCGCAGTTGACGCTCAAACTCCCCATGATCCACAAACTGGTCTTGCAGCCAGCCGGCAAATGTGCTACTGCCACCTGCTGTACCATCCTTTCCGCCCACCATCTGTACCAAACACAAAACAATCACAACACACTTTTCAGCAACTTTGTTCAACAATGCTTTCTACTCCTCTAGGATGGTTCATACACTATCTTTCTTGATTACTCGATAAACTTTCTTTCACCTCAGAAATCATACTGTTGACGTTGGAACGGACCATAGCCAACACAGCTGTTTCGTTCATGCAGCATTTCTTGGTCTTGGCAACATGGCCATTCAAGGAGTCCTGCAAATGCTGCATCTCAAGCTGAAGAGCGGCAAGGGAGGCCTTCATCTCTGCCAATGAAGCAGCATGTTTGTCCTGATACCCAGCAATGCGTCTGAAATACAACAAATATAATGTCAGTACAAAACAAAGTAAGTTAAGCTACAAAAAGAAAAGTAAAATACCCTAAAACCAAATACATGTAAAACATATCACCGTCTCAGTCTTACGCACAAGCCTGTAAATACAAGAACTGCTGACTACGTTTTCAAACCAAAACAGGAGAGCAGAATCTGGTTTGCTTTGTGTGTGTGTGTGTGTGTGTGTGGGGGGGGGGGGGGGTGGCTTCAGTCTCATATACTGACTACGCTGACACTTACTGATCTACAGTTGCCTTGCCTTCACCAACCGCATGCTCAAGATTCTGCACAGAAACACATAAAAAATTACCACTGCAAAAACTGTTTTTTTCCCCATGTGTATTATTGTTACAATGACAAGTGATCTATTCTCCACAAACTAAGGAACTGTCCAAGGGCTAACATTTGAAACATATTTCAGTAAGCACATTCTGGTGTCATCTTTGAACCAAATCCTGAAAACTTCTGAATTTGCAAGATAAAAAAAAAAATTCCGAGTCATTCTATTTGGGGAAAAGGCACACATGCCTTTGCATATGTGTAGCACGACTTAATAGGTTTAGATATCAAAATATTTATGGTGCTCCTTTCTTAACTGAAAAGTGATCTGCATGCGAAATAGTGAGATGTACAGCTTGCTGTCAGTCGCTCACCTTAGCTTTGGCCAGTAGCACAGCCATTTGTTCTTCTAGCATGGTCAGTCGCAGCTTGGCATCTTGCTGATCCACTTTGATGGTTGACTGCACAAAATAATCGCATGAATGTGTCAAACCACAACAGAACATTATTGTTAAACAACAAGAACAAGAACCAATCACTTCTAAGTAGGCACTTTTTTCTTACAAACACCAAGCAACGGCGGCAAACTGAGCTATGAAAGGTTTGGAAGTCAAGCTGCACACAAACACACAAAGTAACAAAGATACCTGGTCAAAGCTGCCCTCATTGGCGACGTTAAGAAGAGTGACACGTAGTGATTCCATTTCTGGGTTGAGCATGCTGCGTATGAGTGCCTCCACTTCCGACTTTGTCAGCCACTCGCGCGTCTCTGTCTGCAGCTGCGACAAGATCTGCCTCACCTCATACCGCAGGTTCACTGTCTGTGTTGCATCCACCTTCACAGACACAGAAACCATGAGTAACGGATCAAAGCATGCTTACGACTCCTTCTTCTGACCAGAAATGATCTCCAAGAATAGCACTGTAAAACACACTAGTCACCAAATGATCCATAATTCATACCTTATGAATGTGGGCTGAGTCATCTCTTCCACTCATGAAGATGGCTGACGGAGATGGCAAGTATTGTCCGCCGTAGTATGCTGAAGTATGCAATAGATCACAATGAATGGTTGCAGTGATTCTGCTAGATTATCAAGAACAGTTGAATTTCAAAAGGTAGTTGGTAAACAAAAAAACAAAACAAAAATATTGAAAACAGTAATCAAACATTGCACTGCTAACTTTCATGTGTAGGCCTCTCAACCTTTGCATGTTGGCCTGAACTTCTTAAAGAAAGTAATCTTATTTCATCTCAGAACTACATCGGGAAAAGCTGTAAACTTACAAACACTTACCTGTTCCAAGAAGAAGTGGAAGCAGCAGTAATGGCAAACACATACAGCAAGCCGCCCCAACCCTCCTGCAAAGTGGAATGCAATTACCGTCAACTGTATGTCAACTGACATTTACTCAGTTTACACACCACGAAACACATACACTACACAACCACACTATACACAAATCAACATTCAGTACTGTGATTTGTGTGTAATCTACCATAGGAAAACCAGGATAAAATCTGCTGACAAGATTAACCTAAGAAATATGGCCAAATCCAAGTCACAGTTTGTAACTTCTAACCTGCTTAGAATCCAAGCATCAAACAGGATGAAGTAGGCAACAAAGTTGACAATAGCCTTCCACACCCAACGTGACAACCGTCTCGCCTTGAGTTCAAAAGCTCGCAAAAAGGGTTGATGCATAGCCCTGCCGGTCATCTGGACTGTCTCTGTCAACAGTTGGCACATTTCTCATGTTAGATTTCACATCAAGCCCCTGGGTACCGCTAGATACCGCCAGCCTATGTGCAAACATCAACAAATCTGAAAACTCAAAATCAGAGACCCAGCTATCTAAGCATAAGGGTTCAAAACAAAGTGAAATCCATAAATCTGTCACTTGTGTACATGTGAACATACTGTACAAGCACAACTGCATGTGTACATATGTTCAGTCCTTCCACATTGCCCAGATAATGAGATATCCTCTAGTCAAACTTGCCCAGCTTCATTCATCCACCATAGCACATACTATGTCCCAATCCTGGTCTTGCCTCAGCTGCAGGTAGGCTCAGTACTAAAACACTCCATCATTCACACATCACAGCATACTATATTAGTATAACCTTTTGTAGTAAAGAGAGATCAGGAAATTAGAACTCACGAACTATTTTGCGGAAGAACCGGATAACTGCGTTTGCCCTCACCCTCGGTGCAAGGTACGGATCAGACAGGCTTTCATTGGAGTATGTGTCAGAATCTGACAGAAAAAAAAAAATCAAAAAAAAAAAAATCAACAAAGCACTTTCAACTAGGTTTAGGAAACTTGCAAATTTTTGCCTCAAGAAAACTACACATTACTACTACTACAACACACACACTGCTTGTGCTTAAACAGGTGAGTGGAATACGTAAATGAAATGTTTACAACATGGCTGGTTGTGTAACTTTTCAGAAAAGCATACAGGAAAATGACGACTCACCTGAAAATTCCTCTGAATGGTCAAGACCTGTAGAAAAACCAGGATGAAAAGTCACTTAAACTATATGATAATATACAATAAGGTATTCCAAAATTGTTCCAAATCCTGTCACTGCATGAAAATCCTTTACAAACCTTACATTAAGATAAAGCAATCCACAGAGCTGTTTTATTCAGGCCACTTCAGCAAACACTTTTCAATCTTCTCAAAGTTAAACTAAGCACTCACCATACAAGTGGTTCAGTCTGTGGCCACGCTTTTCATCTTGGTATGCATCTGTTGTCTGTTTGTACTCATCATCATACTCAACCGTCCGACGGCCCTTTCGAGATCGAGACCTTGATCGAGCTCTTAAAAAAAACAACAAAAAAACCTCACTGATATTACAGCTCACATGATAAATCTGATATTTCATTTGTCACTGTGGCAGTCTATCTAATCTCTGTGCTTGTGCCATCCACAACATTCACATTACACTTGTAACCGTGTGCAGGTAAGGGACGCAACGCAGAGGTCGCTTTGACTTGTGTTGGTTTATTGTGACACTCAGGAAAACACAAAAATAAATTAAACAAGACCCCAAAGAAAAACCTAAAAGAAAAATCCAAAGGAAAAACAGTGCAGAGTGAGAGTGTGATGGCAGAATACAAACGTGTCTCTCCTACGAGTGTGGCTCGACAAAGAAAATAACGAAAACAGCAACTAAACTGGCAACGTCCTCCCTGGCCACGTGCACTCGAACTGAAAGACACATGGCCAGGGGACTAATCGGCTTATATAGGCGGGGCCCGGGCCGCAAAGGGAGCGGCTACCCCTGGCCCTCGGGAAGGCCTGGGGCAACGGGGGAAAGAGGGTATGTTTGTGTTTCTTACGGGTCAGTAATTTGTAGATTGCAGCCGATCTACTAGGCCTAGGCCGATCGGGTTTAAACCAGATGAAACTTGAAGGAAAGGGCTTTTAAGGGATATAGGTTGGAACTAAATCGGGGCTAGGGTTATTTTATTATGAACGTATAAACAGCTCTACCGGACAGGGTTTTGACGGTGATAAACCACAAAATCGCCAATTACACTGCTTCAAACTAAACATCTGCCACAAAACTAAACATATCTAAACAGATCTAACTTCGCTGATTCCAATAGACTAATCAGCTTCCCAATAGGTTAATGCTACGGCGGGATATTTAACCCCAAAGTCCGAGCAGAAACACAACTAATTTCGGCTACTGTGAGCCATCATCAGGGACGACAATCGCTGTTGGGTCTCAAGTTATGGTTCTTGGTCAAAGGCACTGATAGCTAGCGGGTAAAGGGGTGACGAGGGTAGCTAGAGGGAAGGCGGGATGAAAATGGAAACGGGGAAAAAAGAAAACTAGTCCGGGAAAATATCAATGGGTAGGGGCCGAGTATACCCGGTCTCACACTATCACTTGTATCAGTCACAAATCAACAACAAAGTGTGGGCTTAGCTCTTTATACTAGGGAGCCACACTGCAGTGAGAGAATTATTATTCGACAGACGGAATCAGTGTTCCCTATTAACGCACAGACGTGTGTCATTTACGCAGACATTTATTTTACAAAATGACCCCATGAATTTGACAGAGAGGGTCAAAGTGACCCTCAGTTTTGAAAGCTGTAAGGAACACTGCGGAATAGTGAGGGACAGGTAAGGCCAAATAAAAAAAATAGTTGTGGTTAGGGTAGCATGATCCCAAAAAAAAAAAAAAAGGGTAGGTAGGCTTTGACTTTTTTATTTTTATTTTTATAGTTGTTCTGGACATGGAGACTGAACCGGACTATTTTATTCATAACACGTTACCCTAAACACGACTTTTTATGCCTTTTGTTTTCAAATGATTTATTTTAACTTGCATTTTTCATGTATGAATCAATGATTGGTGTGTTGAATGTTTTTTTGTAATGGTACTGTAGTAATATACTAGTATGGCAACCCAAAAGAAAAAATTTCTTTGTCTGACACTAGAATATTAATATTTAAAATTTCAGCTTGAAATAAACACGCAAAAGTCCAATTCAATCTCTTTCTTTATTTTCCTTTGATGTTTGCCATGTTATGTTCTTTTTCAACTTTTTCATTCTTCCCAGTCAAGTCAAATAATTCAGAACAAGTTCTGTAGATTCTCTCTCTCTCTCTCAATCAGATATTAAAGATTCATTCTGTAGCCATTTTACAATATATATCTTCATGAACTGTCATATATTGTGGAAGGACACTGATATGATTGCAGCAATGTGAAACACTCAGATAAGAATAAACAACACCTTTGAATTATTTCAACCAATATATCCCTAGACTCCAGAGTGCAGTCCCTTTTCGGCGGGGCGTGAAAATGTGACTGCTTACACCCAGCGCCATTTTCAAAAATGGCGAAATTTTTTTAGAAAAGCAAAGACTTGTATGTCATATGAATCGATTTGAAAGGAAGTCTTGAATATCCGACCACTTTTCGTTTGGGCAAAATCTTTGCCAGCGGACAATTATTGTTGCGCTTTGATGGCACTGTTTACGTGGTACACTGATCCAACAGGATGTGAGTAAACGGCAAGGGGGTTGCACTCTGACAGGCCAAGGTGTTGCACTCTACTGGCAAGTATTATTGCACGGTGCAGACGATCACGTACCTGCCTTGTGGTGGAATAAGAGACGATTACAAAAGCATACACACCCGTGCTCTAGGACTGAATGTAATAATAGATCTGTCCATTCAGACAGAGACATGTTATGTATGTCTCTGATTCAGAAACACGCCTACTTTCACTCTGAAGACAGCCTGCCATTACTTGCGCCATTGAGGATCCCTCTGGGTTCAAAGCTGGTCAAGGATGACATAGTGCGCGACCTTGTGTTTGAGAGCACCGAGACAATTTAGGCCCGTCACGGTAGCGCAGTGAGCGCCATTTCCCCACTGTGCACAGAGGTACTTTCCACTGAAAGACTCTGTGCCCCAGAGAGTGATATATCCCTTGAAAGAGTAGCATCTCTTGTTTCAGAAAGCCCACTTTGTGGCCCCGAACGCTCAGGGGTACCGCGACTGCGATGAAACAGGCTGTCGGCCTTTTTAAGTTGTTTCTCTATAGAGAAACAACTTTATGAGACGGGGCAGATTTTGCTACGCGCAGCAGCAAGTTTCAGTGATACAAAACAAGACTGTGACGTTTCTCCACACAATACTTACTTTCACGCACACAGTGACGTAACGAAATCTGCGTCATAGACACCTTACGTGCACACTTTGCTGCTGCGTTCTTTTTGGTGGGAATGACGTGTGTGTGTGTGTGTGTGTGTGTGGACGGATGTAATGATGGCTATCTCCTAAACCACCTCGTTGGAGGCCTTTTTACTTTGAGATAAAATGGGAATTCACCTTCTCCAGACCTATTTTTCACGATTTTTAGCCTACTGCATTTTCAAAAGAGTTATCGCCGATTTTTAAAAATCGGTCATGTTACGAATTTTTTCGAAAAAAATGTTCAAATGGCTTCATTTTCTGAAATTGGGACGATCATCCAATTATACTGCCTGTTTTCGTAGCACAGCTATGTAGCTCTGACAGGTTTTGTGTAAGAAAAATATTTCCGAGGTAGGGGTGGTTTGCATATAAGGCCAAATATCTATGAAAAGACTCCTTCAAATTACTCATCATTCCGGTATTTTTGTCACTTGTGCCAACTGCACATATGACATGAACTGCTGCACTATTATAGCTTTAGTATTAAGAATAGCAGAGCTTTTAGATAAACACATTTTTCACGTTTCTGCGAGAAGCGCCGGTCAAAAAAGTTCCAATTTTGCAATTTCGTAAGTACAAACCAAGGCACTTAAGTCCACGTTTCATCAGCTCTCTAGATCTTCCAAATTATATGTTAAAATTAATTCAGTCACGGAAGTCACAAAAGCAACAAGGAAATCACAAGATATGTAGAAGTATCATCTGTCAGACGAGCAGCGTGAGGCTGACGTCAAATGTTTGGTTCACAGACAAAATCTGCAAGTATCGCCACTGCTTCCGACATTTCATCAGCCCTCTAGATCTTCCAGATTTCATGTGAAAAATAATTCAGTCGGAGAAGTCACAAAGCCAACAGGGAAATCACAAGACATGAACAAGCATCCTCAGACGATCTCAGTGCATGCTAGAGGCTGACGTCGAAAGTTTACTTCACGGAATTGACGTCATCTCTCTCTCTCTGTATGACGACCTGCCTGAGGCTGACGTCAAATGTTTAGATCACGGAACTGACGTCTCTCTCTCTCTCTCTCTGGGGAGCCAGGGTGGCCGAATGGTAGAGCGTTGGACTTTCAATGCTTGGGCCGAGAGTTCGAATCCTGGCCGCTGGGGCCAAATATTTGTGCTGGCCTTTTTCTCGTTGCCCCGTCTTTGATATCATCCTTATGTGGGGGAAAAGGACGTTAAACTCCTAAACACCCACCCACCCTCTCTCTCTGCCTCTCTCTCTCTCCCTCCCTTCTTCCCCCACCCGGCCCCACCCCCAGTCACGTGGCTAATCGGTTGAGGTCATAGAGGATCTAGTGTCAATGGTAGAACTTGGAGAGGAGAGAACCGGCAACAATAACAACAAAGACAAAATAAAATGAAGTTTGGAGAAACAACTTTGTAGGACGGGGCCGTTCCTCCTTGGTTTTTTTTATGTTGTTTCCATAGTAATGGAAACAACATAATAGGACGGGCTAAAATTTCCACGTTCATAGGCAAGCATCTGTGGTACAAACGCACGTCACTGCCGATCTCCCGCAGAGACGATTTTGCAAGTGTAACTCTGACAATGACGTAAGAAAACTTGCGTCATCGATGCCGACGCGTATGGTGTTCCGAACGCACTTCTCCTCCTCAGTGAGTGCCGTCTGTGTGGATGTGCGTGTGTGTGTGTGTGTGTGTGTGTGTGTGTGTGTGTGTGTGTGTGTGTGAATTGTGTCCAGGCCCGTTTCTTCGAAAATACTCAACCGAATGGCTTCAAATTTGGGGTATCCAAATATATCAAAATGTTACATTAGACGATTCAAGCGTGTGATGACTGCTTAAGTGATTTGGGAGTTATCGCCCTTTTGAGACAAGTTGGTTGTCTTTCGTGTACAGGCGTAATATTTATTTAAATCACTCAATTTTTTGGCAGTAGATAGCTTGAATACGGACTCTGAACAGAGTCACTACTAGAAAATGGTCGCTCTTATAGTTTTCATGTAAACCGAGCCTGAGTTGACATTGCATGTGAACCCAGTTCAGATGCCTATTTCTCCGAAAATACTGAACCGATCGATTTCAAATTTGGGGTTTCTAAATGAATCAAGATTGTTGAATAGAAGGCCCGATCCAGGTACGATTGCACACATGATTTGCGAGTTATCTCCCTTTTCAGAAAAAGTTGCTTTCTGGCGTTTAAAGGCGTAATATTTACTTAAACCACTCCATTGTTTGGACATAGATAGCATGAATATGGACTCTCAACTAAGTGAATTTTGGAGGTTGTCGCTTTTATACTTTTGGCGTAAGCCGTACCTGATGAAAGTGCTGGTGAACACACTTTAGATCTCAAAATCGCTCCTACTATACATAGATAATGAGCCTGGGGTGCCATAAAAAATATATACAAAAAAATTAGAAAAATTCACTGCAGCCGTTATCGTCAGTTGACCCGAAAATTTGTACTCACAGCACATTTCCTCTACAAGCCACACGCCTCACAAACATCGAAGAAGAGACGCAAGCGCACTGACGTAAAGTAAGTGCGTCATGTTTGATTGACGTGATGCTGTTTTTTCTTGGGGGTGTCTCGCCACTTTCTTTCCGAATTCCTCTGTTTGGAGATGTGGTGTATTTTACTTCTACTATGTCGCCATCTTCGTGCAATCGCAGAGAAGACACGGGATACAACAGAATACAACTCCAATACTTTATGAACAGAATATGCACGGAGAACAAATTCATGAAAGAAGAAGAACCCAGAACGCTGTGCAGGGCTGCTTACGTACTGAACAGGTCAGATCTAGAACATTTCTCAACTTACTGGAAGGTTCGATATCTTTCCAAGGTGACGTAATCTACTGACGTTACTGCGACAGCATGTTCTGGGATGGTCTAGAAATTATTTTGCATCGAAATGCAGTATCTTTTCGCGATCTCTACAACTTGACATGTGGAAAGCGGGAATTTCAGTGGGTTTCGTTTTTGCCACTGACTCACACTCAGAAGCATAATGCAAAGATCTTGGAAACATAAAGATAGTTCACTTACCTCCCTTTGAGGGACAACGCGTAAGAGTTGTCTGCGCGCATTAGCGCGCATCCCGCAGATCTACGCAGTAATGGCAGTATGGCAGAAAGCCAGAAACCACGCGTGCAATGGTGTGCAGCGCCGAATTGCTGTCAGAAGCGAACACCAGGAACGGGAAAACCTTTCTGTAGATTTCCCCCTTGAAAAATAGAGGTAGGTATGCCTACGATATCGAAGTTGGAGCCAAGATCGGTATCGAAGTTGGAGCCAAGATTATGTTTTCTCCCAAACATAACACATAGCATCACACGTGAAAACCAAAATCGCCGCATCCACGACGTGTGACTGGCGTAAATTTAGTATAGAATCCGCATGCTTGTAAAAAGTCTGTTTGTTTGACCCAACCCTACACTAGCCGCCGTAAAACATTTTAACAAAATAAACGGCAAAAACGAAGATGTCAGCGACTGACAGGTGGTCTCCCCCCATATATTTCGCATGTGTTTTAGGCCTATGGAAAACATAAGACAGTACTCTCAAAGTTCCGGAGGACGAACGAAAGATCTAGTTTGGCTTTCACTGCTGTACATAGGCTACGCAGTGCATTTCGTTCGATGTGTTCAAGTAAAACTAGTACGGAACACAGAAAGATCGAATGTGCGACCGACGATCCAGCAGATTCTATGTTGTGATATGGTTTTACAATGGTTAGAATGAAGTTCAGCCGGATGATTTTGTTCTGTGTGTGTGTGTGTGTGTGTGTGTGTGTGTGTGTGTATCAGTGCAACGTGCCGCTAGCACAGTTCAAGTCAACGTTATTTGTAAAGTTTAAAAAAAAAAAAACACCACCGCCAACAAAACAACAAAAACAACACCAAAACCTGATGTCTGCGCCTGCCACGTGTGTTTACTGCTGTTTCTTTACACTGCATGCAAACCTCTTGATTTTTAAGAAAAGAGTTCTGTACATACCTACAGATTTCCCCCCAACAGTATGTGAACTGGAACAAGTGCCGATGAACGTACCTGCCGCCGTATGAGTGACAACTCTCTGTGTGTGTGTGTGTGTGTGTGTGTGTTCTGAATTTAGATGCAGGTAGACGCTAGCACAATTTAAGTCACCATGATTTGTAAAGTTGTCAGGGGAAAAAAAATTACGCTGTATCTGCGTCAGCCGCGTGTGTTTACTGTTTGTTTACATTGCATGCACACGTACCACTTGAGGCCTTTTTTTTTTTTTGACAAGAAAGCGAAAAAAAAAAATGTTTGTTTTTCAACAGGAATACCAAAAGAAGTATTTCCCCGTTTATATTTGTCTGTTATTTGAACAATTCGGCGCAGAACACAATTGCATGCCCGGCTTTTGTGATCGCTTTCCACTTTCCGCCATGCTGTCACTATAGGGGCCAGATCTAGGATGCGCGCTAATGCGGGCAGACAACTCTTCGCGTTGTCCCGCTATATGTCTCTCTTACGAGGGCAGGAGTGACGCGTCTTTCTGATTCCAAGGTCTTTGCATAATGTGTGTGTGTGTGTGTGTAGGGGGGGGGGGGGGGGGGTGCGTGCGTGCGCGCGCAAGCGCGCGTCTAAGGCGAGAGAGAGAGAGAGAGAGGGTCTCTTCTCCGATACCAGTAAGCAATCATCTGTCAGTCAGGTCTGCGGGAAGTAACTCTGTCAAAGGGGAACGACTTTATTACAAGAATTCATTCACCCATGTAGAACCTCGCATACGCCAAAAAGTTGTGACGTCAACCAGCTAGGCGAGCTCACACGACCTCATGTGTTTGGGTTTTTGCAAGTGCATAGAGGCACGATAAGGGTTTTCAGTACTTTCTTTATGTCAGCATGCTTGATGCCAGAGAGCTTGCGTTCCGGCGTGTGCGCGCGGGCTGCATACATGACACAACGACTACGACTGTGACTACAGCATGTCATTGAATGGAAACAACATATTGGGCTGGTGGCCATCTTGTTTTTTTTTTTAATACCCAGAAAAAAAGTTAGGGTCGGGGGGGGGGGGGGGGGGGGGTCAGAATAGGGTCGGTCGGGTGACCCTAACCACAACAATTTTTTTATTTGGCCTAATATCATTTTCTTATGGGGTAACTAAACTTCTGCATCTGGGTTACCAGGTGGCAAGTTGTTTACAAAAATCTATTCAACCCTGCCGTAAGTGGACAGTGAACTGTTCACCCATGAGCAAAGAGTAATATTTTGAATTGAGCTATACCTGATCTTCAGTGAGACAAACACCTGTAGGAACCTGACACTGACAGACAAAACTAGGAACATAGCACTACGAGAATGTTTAATTCTAAAAATCTTGTGGGCGATAAAGCCAGCTGCTTACCTTGAACCTCGCTTGACTCGAGCACTGTTGTTGATATCAGTTGTCTCCTCATCTGATGAAATCTTATGCGCGCTGTTGTTAACATCCACCGATTCCTCCTCTATCTCCGTCACAGTCTTGGTGATGGTGGTGGTGTAGACAGCAGTACCGTCGCTCCTCCTGCGTGGGTTGTACAGGGCTGAGGCTGAACTGCTGGCCTGCACATCAGCAGATTTCCCAGCTAAGTGGGTGCTGATGACAGAGGTACTCTTGCGACGGTTAGGCTCACGTTCATCCAAGAACCTCTTCACTCCTTTCAAGTGGCTCCCTGAGCGAAGGACCATGCCTTCATAGTAGTGCCTGTAGTTGGAATCTGCAAGGGGAAAAAGGCAGCATTACCAACAATTGTAAATTCATCTAATCAGACAAAATAGTACCAAAAGATGGCACAAAATATTACTCCAGTCATTTAACATCCTGAAAACTTGCACAGCCACACTGCTGTAATTAAAGACCTATATAATGATGAAACCATTAGAGATTAGACAAATCCTCTCGCCACTTTTACCAGCACACAGCCTTTCAACAAAGTATACTAGAATCATGACATCTGTTTTGGTTGTGAAAAAATGAAACAAGGAACAAACAGTGGCAACAACATATGATTAAAATTTAAACAGCAAGCGCAAGTCCTGTCTGGAGAAAGAAGAGCTGGGCAGACAAGAATGCTGACGTCTATTCACAACTACACAAGTGCATTTACTGTGACAACTACTGTGAACTGGACGTACCTGCTGAGCGCTGTGAATGTTGTATCATCCTGTTCTCCATCTCCGCACGTTCCTTGTCGTTTACACGGGAACTGACCCCTACACTGTCGCTCACACTGTCTGCATCATCTGAGTCAAACTCCAGTTCATCTCTTTCATAACTAGCAGTGAAGCCGCCACCAACATTGGAGTATGTGTGGTTCGAGGTTGTGGATGTTTCCAAATGACGCTGCACGTGGACCTCTTGGTCGACATCCATGTGAGTGCTGAGATCATCATCGGAGTCTGAATCCTCTAACATGCTAACTGGAGGCGTAACCACCCCTCGCAGACGCCGCCGGGACATATTGGGGTTCACGTACTTCTTCCTCAAATGACGAGGGCTGTAGCTTCCTCTGACAGACATGGCAAACACAGTGAAACGATGAAAATAGTGAATGAAAAAATAAAGGGTTAAAAATACATGCGCAAGTATAAATTTATAACTAAATTCACATTCCAAAAACTTTATTCTACCTAAAATAACGATTTCAAATCTTCTGTCAAGTTCATTCAAAAAATGCTGCAGCACCCTGTGCAATATCACCCAATGTATGTTTGAGCGAAGCTTGCACTTGCAGTTTCACTTTCAAATTAAAAAAGAAAGAAAAGGCAACTTACGATCTGGCATAGGTGTAATCAGTCTTCGGTAACCTGTAAAAACATGAATACCGGTACAGGCATTAATTATCTTGATCAGAGAGATCTATCAACATCACATACTTCAGACCTTACAAAGTTCACTTTACAGAACGGTGGATACATCTATCTGCCACCCTCACTCACTCTCTTGTATAACTGACAAAACCATGGAAATGAAACCACTTTTGAATCAAACTGAATCCCATTACATGCAGTAACTTACACAACATGCTCTCCACCTCATCAGTGCCAGACTTACAGTGATGTGTTAATCTGAAACTACTTCATGAGAGTTTGACATTCTTGTTCACTGATTCAATACATGTATCACATTGTATGCATGCATTAAATTTATGAGATTGACTTGGAACAGTTTAAACACAGTTAAATGTAAGCCTTTGCATAAATGCTGTCACCTTGCAAAATAAACTTCACTGTAAAAAGATTTGGAACAAAATCTGAAATAAGCACACACACATAGCAAGTGCAGTGACCTGAGGCCAAAGACAAAAAATACTTGTAGACACGTATGCAATATGTGAACAGGTAATGCTGGGAATAAATCTTGAATGGGAAACAATTATCTGGGGTTGGTGACATTTAATTAAACAACAACAACAAAAGAAAGAGATGTAGACATTAGACATAAATATTACTTGTTAACACTATGTGCTTAGTGAATCAAAAATGAAAAGGAAAAGAAAAAAGAAATAAATAGGGGGTTTGGTGCTGACTCTTTTAGTTTTACAAGAAAATTTTAGGCGAAAACGTGCCGATCAACAAATCAAAGTAGAACCTCTGTCACTGTCAGGCAAATACCTTTGTTGTCCATTTATCTGCATTTTTTTTATTTTTTTTTTTTTGGGGGGGGGGGGGGGGGGAACCACTGTGATGGGGGACAAAACAAACAAAACCACAGCTGATGTCTTATGCTGAGTAAAACTGAAAGTTTTCTTGTGTCAATGACAAAATAAAAGTTGTCTGGAGTCTGTAGAGTGGAGGTTAATACTGCTTTTAATTTTAAGTGCGCAACAGTGTATACATGTGATCCCTGATCTCCTTAAGACAGGTGGTTGCCTTACAGGATGCCAAAAAGAAACAACTCAGATGAAATTAAATCTGTCACATAGGTGAAGTGTGGGCAGCTCTACAAAGGGACTCCACACACAACATGTGAAAATTCCTTCTTCTAAATCTAAAACAGACAAGCAACTGCATTGCAAAGAAATTTCTATTAAATCACAACTACAGTAGGTTGTTAGTGGTTAGGTATTTTGAAAGCATAGCCATGTATCTTGCACAAAGAACTCAACATACACATCAATAGCAGCGGAATTCCTGAAATGAAATGTAAAATGAAATGCTTAACTCCAGTGACCTTGCCAGAGATTACTCACTACTGACAGCTTGGCTACGAAAAATTGAAAAGTACAGATAGTGCATACAATGCTCTAGGAACTGTTGTCCATGGATGAAAACAAAGCAAGATAGGTTACTTCCCACTGACGTACTGTTCCAAGCCTCAAGCAAAGAATCCATGCACCCCCCAATCATGCAAACAAAATACACTTAACAATAACATGTTCATGTACATGATAAAAAATTCTCAAACCAATGTTCTATCCAACTGTTTTAGATTACTTGTATTATTTGTTCAGTTTTAGTACTTCAACTATAGCGGCAGATATGTACGCATACAGTGTGACAGTCATGCATAATTTACACAATACATTGTACTGATCTAGTAAACTGTACTGTAACATACAATGCCACAAGTGCGTCTATGAAAAACACTGGCACAGTAGCAGTTTGTAATACATACAGCTTGTGGTTAACATTCAATTAGTGCTAACACTATGAACTGTAATGCATGCATGCATGATGAATAAATTAGACTCGTAAGAGAAGGCAATACTCCAACTACATGTACATGTATAAATTTTAATTTGCTCTGGTTCATCACATACTTACACATCAAAACTTTCATTGCAGGTGTAGTCAGCAATTGAATCACTAAAGGAGCTATTGTTGAACAGACGCCGAGTAATGTTACGCTCTTCCACGGTCGTCACTTGGCTGGCTGACCTACAGGGCACACAGGAAAAAGGCAAAAACATGAAAGCCATGAACTGGTAAATGTCTTACTATCAGCACTAGTACTACCATCAGTACTACCACTGTTATTATTATATTGTTAGAATATTACTCCTCACTCACAAACCCAGGAACTGCTGAAACCTGCTGTCCCATAGATCAAGTTGGCAACTGCACAGTACCAGATTATCAAACAAAATTTTAAAAATCACTGTGTGGCAGGTTGCACAGCGGTCCTACTAATTACCGAAAACGACCGAAAACAACTCTTAATACGGTCGGTCGGGTAGAACGTGGTTAAAACATAGAAATAACAACACACAAACATAGTAACAACACACAAACATGATTTATGGTGAAAAAGAGGCCTTAAAAAACCTAAACAGAAAAAAGGTGACATTGCAGAAAATAACCAGTCCAGACCAGACCAGACGGAGTCGCTTCCCTTGGGAGACACGTTCATTTCGTCCTGTTCTCTTGGAATGAATAAGTACTTTTTTTCCTTTTAACTAGTTTAAGGCCTCTTTTTTCACCTTTAATCATGGTTATGTGTTGTTATTTCTATGTTTTAACTGCGTTCTACCCGTATTAAGAGTTGTTTTCGGTAATTAGTAGGGCCCATTGCACAGATGTGCACACATACATGTATGCACAAGGCACCCTTTGTCTTGGGCACACAGGCAACAATCTACATGTATACATACATGTATATATATAATATAACTACAACACTTCACATAGAGTTTCTGACGGCAGTGTATGCTGGTCTGCCTTTCTGCTCTATCCTCACCGCTGTCTACATGTACCTTCTGCCTACACAGTCAATCAACTGTCACTGACAGCGACACTTTCCAATATGACCGATATCTCACGTTTCACCTTCGGTGGTGAAGAAAACCAAAACTGGACTAAGCCCCTTGCATTCATCCACCATGACGCTTAAACCAGTTATTAAAACATTCACTGCCTGTGCCGCGGATCAATACTTCAGTTATTTCATCAATTCAGGCCTTCCCTGCTACTGGGAATTTTAGGGTCGTCTGGTCACAACGGCTAGTGTTGCTAAACACAGTGCGTGCGATGCTGGAAATGACTCACCACAAGGCGTGAAGCTGGTTTTAATTAGTCTGTAGCACGATAAGAATAAACGAGAAGCGCTTGCGTGCCCCTAAGCAGACTACTGCTTGTAACGCTACACTGATCAGGACAAACGCAAGTGTGGCGGAGAATCAGTGTATGCCCCGAACACGGAGTCTGGCCTCACTCTGGAGGAGTGCACAGTGTGGAGGGTACGGCGATGGCTTCTGAAGTTCAAATTTGAAAATGAAGTAAAATGGGTCACAAAAGAAGCGTAATGCCTGCCTTTCCACACTGCGTTCCCGCCGAGTTGTTTTCCCTTGAATGTGTAGCGGCGCGGAGTGAGGAACACTAAATTACTTACACATTCGGCGAGGCCCGCAAGGACGCGCTCCGATTCTGACTCGTCTGCAGTGCGCTCACTCGCTTCTTTCTCGCAGATTTTGAGGCCATACCATCACTCGGTATCTCTTCATTGAAAACAGCTATTAACAATCAGTGAGTTAGCACCCGGCGGTATGCATCGGATCGGATGTACAAAACACAACCCGTGGTCAGCGCGGCCATTGAAGATTAATGGGTCACAAGCGGTGAGACAGGATATCCGATTGGTAGCTATTTTTGGTTCGCGAAACACACCTGTGCGGCCTGCCGAGCGCCCACGCGGAATACGTACTAATGGTGACAGTGAAACTGAACGGGACCAAAACCGCCCATGCACGCGCCGGGGGGGAATGGGCGGGGCGCTGACACAATTTTATTGTGTCAAACTCAGAAGTATGCTCTTGACTCAACAGCATGGAGAGCGCAGGATCAACACAGGATCAGTTTTGCCAGTGACTTTGTTGCTGCAGTTCAGTGTTGGTCACAGTGTCGGTTTTGTCTCAGTGACGGCCGGAACGTGTGTATGATTTCATTCATGTCAGTGGGCCGCTCAGTCTCGTAACTTTTGTCACACTATGAGTAGTAATTCTCTCCCACTCAGGCTCGTCACATCAATCACTACCGAAAAACGAGCTCCAGTATACCAAAACAAGTGAAATCAGTCCCAGTCAGGGTTTTTAGCCAGGGTTTTAGTCAGTGATGACTCCGTCTGAGGCCACATGCTGATTTCAGTCCTACTATACTGAGTAGTGCGGTTCAAAATTTATGATGGCTCGAACTTTCGGTTTTATCACGTGGCTGTTCTATTCAGTGCCTGATAGTACCTGACTTATAGTACTGACCTGATATATAGTACAAATCCAACTCTTTCTTAATTTTCAAGTTCCTGGATCAGTCTCTACTCAGTCACCATCAGCCTGGTCAGTACCGGCTGAGAAGCAAAATCAGTTTGGAATTTCAACACCTCACTGAACCTGGAAATTTAATAAAGTTTTTCTATCGCAATCTGGAAATGTGTACAGTTTTTACCGCACATAATGCACGACTGAGCTATACTGATCTACAAAAGGCACGGCCGGGATTTTCTTTGCAAACACTGACCTAGTGTGAGGCCGTTTCAGTTCAGTCATCGGAAAGTTCAGTCTCACACAGGTTAGGCCAGTCTCTGGTTCACTGTCTCGCTACAGAATCAGAAAGACAGCTGTGTATTTGCAGCCATACAGATGTTATGTGTCGTCGGTTTTTGCTGCTCAGTCTCAGTGGCATTACCGGTGTTGCCATGATCCCATCAGTCTTGGCCGGACGGACCGTCGACCGACAGTTACTGATTTTCGGAAGTCGGCGGAGGGAGGATTGAGGAGAATAAACAGCATGAGGACAACATTACTTTCTTCTTATTATTTTGTTACGCGGGTCCCGGTGGGTGGGGTGGGTGTTTGGGGATTTAACGTCCTTTTCCACCACATACAGGTGATATCAAAGACTGTGACGGGGCAACGATGAAAACGCCCGGCCAGCACAAATATTTGGCCCCAGCGGGATACGAACTCACGACCCGAGCATTACAAGTCCAACGCGGCTCAACCATTCGGCCACCCCGGCTCCCCATTTTGTTACGCTGTGCTGATTGACCGGCGACTGACTAAATTTATTCAGTCCTAGTACTTTCGGTTCACTTATGCCGTGTGAAACCATGAAACGAACAGACTCCCACCGGTTCAAACCTTTCTCACAGTTTGAGAATTTTACCGATGTGAGTTCGGCCAGGCCGTAGGCGCGAGATTCTTGCATGTAGAAATTTCTTTTACAAGTCCGTTTGCCTTGCTAAAAAGTGAATTATCACTCATTTCTTCACTGACACACTTGTTCTTACCGAGCGAGTTACTGCTAAAACAGCATGGAGCGTCAGCTCTGGAAGACCTTTCCGGAAACATTCAGCAAGAAACTGAAATCCCCGCCATGTTTACTTTGTCGTTTATGGAACGCAGAAAACGATGACGAAAGCAGACCCCTTTCTTGGTGACGTTTTATGCAAACACAGTAAAACCTGTACAGAACGACAGTTCACCGTTGAAGTGCAACTCTGGGTTGGACACTGAAAAGGTGACATCGTCATAGTCATTATCTCAGTGCCCTACAAATAGTCCGAGATCCTGAGCCGCGGCAAAATTTGTACAGACAATGGACCGGCCTTTTTTTCTTTTCTTTTTTTCTAGCGACTACCATGTTGATACCGTGCATCGAAACCGTATTGTCTTCAATAAGCTTTAACCTAGGTTGTGAACTACGAACTGAAAATTTAAAAAAAATAAAAAAAATAAAAAAAGGAAGGGGATGGAAGGGAGAGAGGGGTGGGCAAATTAAAGCACACAGTAGGGAGGCTAGTCCGCAGTGAGAAAGCATGTGCTGTTCAGACAAATTACTTTAACTCATTCAAGACGGGCCGATTTTTCCTCAGCCATCCCCTGTAGACGGGCCGATTTGTGAGGTTCAGAAAAAAAAAAAATCTTTAAAAGAATAAAACAAGATACAGAACTGAAATTTTCAGGGTAGTTCACTAACATGTTTTTTTTTTGTTTTGTTTTTTTGCAGCTATTGCTGAAATTTCAACTTTCATGTTAGTTATGTTGTTTTAAAAAAAATCACATGAAACCGATGTGCGCGGTAGGGCCGCATAATTATGCATCCGTTCGTCGGGAACTTGAAGAGTTAACGCACATTGTAAGTAAATTATTTTGATGGGGAAACCGTGTCAGTCAGTCATAGTCAGGAAACCGGGAACTGAACCGAATTAAATGACGCAAAAAACGATATCATGATATCATGCTGCAAAACACGAGACAAGAGAATGTGTTTGGTACTATGTAAGTTACTGACGGTTTTCTAGTAAACAGTGTACGTTGTATCCAGTACTTCACTCGTCGGTACTCCCCGGCTGAACCCTCCCGACACATCCTGCAAGCTGGGCTCATTCACTTTGGAATTGCAACTGAAGCATGTAATTCAGTCGTCATGGTAAAAAAGCACCACAGAAACACACAAACGCAACTTGAAACATTAACCCCCCCCCCCCCCAAAAAAAAAAAAAACAAAAAAAAACTGCTAACAACTTGATCAGAAATAATCAAGCCGTGAGTTTGTTTTATAATGAATTTACTCAGTTCTAGTTAAAACCAACCATTATACTATGAGGTTCATTCACTGAGTTGCCCGCATGCCGCTGTACAGCTTGTGAAACTGACATGTCACGACTCAGTGACAACAAACCGGCGTCTTGATACTGGGGTCATCCCGGCGGGGTTACAGTGATTACATTATTTCACGCATGATTGACTGGCTTGCCTTAAAGTATTCTGTGCGTTCAGTTGACTCGAGATGATGAAAGTTTACCCGCGTTACACCATTTGTTTATTGGACTCATTTCAACCCGCTTTACCCTCTCTTTTGAGCCGGTCCGACTGAGTCCGCGCAGTACTAGAGAACACTGGAGAATGATATTCAGCATGATAACTGAATACATGTTTTCTCACGCACCCATACCAGCAGTTTACTTACCAACCACTGAACAAACACCGGCGACGAAGACGACACGGTGATTTCAGCTACGTAGGATAAAAACACTTAGTTTTTAAACCAAAATCTTGTGTCGGTGTCTTTCACACCTGGCTTTCCCGCGCAGCTGTCTTGAGCGTGTACCAGCGGTACTGTAAAATCTTCACCGCCTTTCTTTCTGTCAAGCACATGTCAGCACAAGGCGACCAAAGCACAACTGTCGAGCTGAATACATAATGTTCTGGCTGAGTGACTCAAGTGTGAAGGGGGTACAGTAAACAACCCGACGCGTATTTTTTTTTTTTTTTTGCAGGGAATTCAGTTCTTCAACGGCCGGCCTGTGACAGCGAACAACTGAATGAGGGTATTAAGTTTAGTACAGTACTTGTGGATCCAAATCTACATTGACGATAGGTCCCGCCCGGCATCAAGTGGTGTTAAGTGGACGATGCTGGTGTAATCAACCGTTGCCTTACTTGGTGTAAAAACTCGTGTGCTTCCTGGGTCCGGGTGGACCCGTACCGCGCATGTAGTGGTGGGTTGGGGTTCAGATGCTGCTGGTTGGCTAGCTAGAGTGCCGGCGGCCAGATGCTGACCATGCATGCTTGACTGATACCAGTCTGCTGCCTGAAACCGCGGAGCCTGTGTACACGTGCAAATCTCTGCTGACACCTCTTAATTCTTGCACCGAGCAGGGAGGCGGCGCCCTGGCCGCATGTGGTGAAAGTATGTGGCCACTTTCTTTGGCGAATCAACTGACTTCTAATTAAGTGACTACACTTTTTTTTTTTAACATAGATACAACACATCTTTGAGGAATACCTGCAGTATGAACTTAGTGCAGGTATTCCTCAAAGATGCATAGGCTAGGTTTTAAAAATTAACGCAGATATCGACATAAATGCGCACCCGTAGTACGGCGAAACTTAACCAGCAAACACCCACATGTATGAAAAGAGCCTCTGTGTGCACTGTAGCAGGGAGAGAGACCTTTGCCTGTGCTTGCACCGATCACAGATTTTCATACATGTAGTATTTTATGTGGCTTCTCGTCTAAAAGAAAAAAAAAAAAAGGGGGGGGGGGGGGGGTGTGTGACGAATTTGGCTTGCTCCTCGTGCATTGTGCTCACCAGACACATAGTTTGGGTCTCTGCATTTCTTACTGTAGTAGTGAGTGGAGTACAATTAAAGTGATCACCCTCAGTTCTTAACCTGTGGCTTTGGATCGAGGAGAGGGGGTGGGAAACTAGCCATCAAACTCAGTCTTGAAAGCGAATAACGCCCAGTCATCTCTTTGGTATAATTATTACTATAAATTTATCTATACACCAGACATGTAGCAGCATTCCGATCTGAAATAAGAGGAGTATCAGACCAGGTTTGAAACTAGTAATTCTTGTTTTTGTCAGCCTCTTTGGTGCATGCAGTGTACACAGAAAGAGTATACCACTGTGTATTCTCGAGCAGGCTAGGACTCAGAAAGCATGCTCAGTCATAATCATTCTTTTACCACAATTAAGCTGCAGAAAATGGCCAGTCGTGGTAAGCCATCTCAGTGATGAAGCCTTTTGATTTGTACAAGCTGGAATTGTGAACGATGACGGACAAGTATGCAGAGTCTTGAAGAGTTTTAGTGGCCGCAAGAACAAATTCATTTGGTCATGCAGATATCAGCATTTCTGTTCGTTCCCTTCTTTCTGTGCGTTTGCTTTGCAGTTACACTTCTCAAAATTCCTTCTTTAAAAATAAAAGTAGGTTTTGCACAGACACATTGATGCGCATTTCCTTCTTTAAAAGCACGATTGGTTTTGGCATTTGCACCCGCAATGTACGGGGAGCGTTACACATTTTTGTTATTTACTTGTTTACCAACAAACAAAATCACATCAGTTTCAGTGAGGACCTCACCAACACCTATTTTTTGTGTATCTAGTGTGAAAATTGAGCTATGTAATGGACATTTGAATATGTGGGTCCAAGACTAGTTATATTACTAATTAGTATGTTTGAAAAATCTTGCTACCAGTGCGATGCCCCAAAATCACAAAACACAACCTATTACGCAGTTACACCATCATTTATCACTCTCTCTCCATCACATACACACACACAGACTGGAAACAAATCTGATAGACCAAAGACTTTATTTGCAATCTCTGGTCAAGGTTTTTTTTTGTAATTTTTTTTACACATTGAGTCCCCACGCACACCACGATCAGAAGAAGTATCCCAGAATCTTTCCTCCCAAGTGTTTCCGACGAGCCTCCTCGTGATCCATGATGCCTCCAGAGGTAGTAAGTACAATGTACCTGAAGTAGACATACACGTAAGCTTTAAATATGCTGAACAATGGAAAAACCAAACAAACAAACACAAAAACAAAAAAGGCCAATAAGGAATGCAGAGAGCAAAGAACCAGCCATGCAGTTTCAAAACTAGTTCACAAACAACTTTACTTAAAAAATAAAGAAATAAATAAATGTATGAAACTTCTTCCTACAACTTTCTACCAACTCTACTGAGCACTTGTGAAATATGTGCATGCATGGGCCTGCTGTTTCAGAGTCAGGGTGTTTAAGATTTCAATTTGGATGGTCAAACACACGACTGACTTCATGTTACACGTTCCAAAAAAAAAAACAACCAACAACAACAACAAAAAAACAACAGCTTTTGTAATCCGGTGCATCAGTCTGGAATTTAAATTTTCATGGATTGCACGGGATAACGAAATGAAAAGTTTCAGTCACGGCCGCGCCTGTCCATCATTGCCAGTCTCCCTAGGATGGCGGAGCAAATGGCCAGTAGTGTGAGTGGAAGGTTTGTAAAGTTCAGCCCGCCGAGCGTCACGGTTTGTTTGCGATGGAATTTTTCAACCACCAGGGGAGAAGGTGTGTGTGTGTGTAATACTTTTGCTGTCTCTCTGTTTAGTTTTCACACTGAACCATATCGGAGAACAGCAAGGGGATACTGTTTGTACAAGTATTCAAAAGGAACTGCCGAACGCTGGCCGGGATTGCGAGAAGAGTATCATGACTGCATATTCAACATGAGAACGGGCTCGGAAAAAAAACAACAACGCAGTATAACAATCTGTCACAAGTGATCTCGTGTATGGCAGAATGAAAAATAACTTGACGAAGTTCAGTAAAGCGTACCCCCCCCCCCCCCCACTGGATACAACAGGCTATATACACACCCGTGAACACACAGTCCGAGCGGCTGTTTTGTTTTCTTTCGCTAATTCTGACTTGGTGCAGCAAGCGATTTCAGCTGTGCCAGTGTACCACTTTAGCTGCAACGCCTTCTCGCCTTTGGCGGTCAGGCAGAACGCTCCCTCGGTCACACTGTAAACTTAACTGAGGCCTGGAATGCCATGTCCACCAAAACTGCCTGATGCTGTGAGGAAAAGGGTGTCTAGTCAGCCTGCCACTCTCTCGCACTGACCAATCAGACACGTGCAAGACTTGGCTGCATCTCATTAAAAAGCAGTCAAAAAGCCATGGCTTTTTCGGAGTTCCTCTTTAAGGCAAAGAGTGGCCAGAAACACAAACATGTCCGAGCAAATGTAGTGGGAGTTACATGTGCCATTGTAACCTAATCTCGCCGTTGAGAGGCGACAGTGAACTGAAAGTGAAACTAGCAGACAGTGTTGCTCAAGTGCAGTGGGGATGAGGGCGATGTTACACTTTTGCAGATGCTGCACAACATGAGACTAGAGCCAAAAACCCTCACGATGTGTGACCCTGTTCCTTCATCATTCGACCTACTTCTTACTCCAACTATTTTTGCAACAACTGAACAAGTGTCACCCAAATGTTTGCCCCTATCGGCAATGCAATTAACCGCAATTCTGAGCAACGACAATGCCTATTTTACAAATCCCTGTGCAGTACTGCTTACACCTATGATCCCCCATATGGTCGCCCCCACCCCAGCCAACCCGAAACAATTTTTTCCCAGCAGAAAGGATTAAAAAAAGTGGAAATCGCTGAAAAAGCGGAACAATTGATACACAGGAAGATTTGCTATTACAGACAATGCGATGGCTACAGACGGTTAAGTGACTAACTCTTACCCAAACTGTCTGGAGGGCAGGAGGTTGTTGGTCCACTTTTCCAGGTCCCTGATGGAGATGTCAAAGCGGGGACTGATGACGGCACACTGCGCAGAAGGAAAAGCCATTCAGTCAGTACTCTTTAAAACGCAGTTAGTCAGCAGACGGGTGTGGGAACATCTTTTTTCACCACCGCGTAGGAGTGATAAAGACCAGGAAACGCAAAAAAGGCTAGCACAAATATCTGTCACAACCTGGGTTCAACCTACGAACCAAGCATTTTCAGTCCGACGCTCTGCCATTCTATCCTGGCTCCCCTTATCAGTCAGTGGCAAACACAAAATCAACATATTTTATTTACCCTTACAAATTGTTTACACTGAGCCCTGCACAAATTTCAAACTGATAGTAAATAGCATGTAGAGAGGTTGCCGCACTTGAACAATAACAATATTATATACCGAATGACTAACTTTTCAACCAAAGCACAAAATCGGGGAAAGTTGGGTTAAAAAAAAAAAAACCCCAGAAAACTCTATGCTCCAACCACACACCAAAAATCAGACCAGTAAAACTATAAAGCAACCTGAAGATAATGCTAGATATCCAGAAAAAATGAAACAAAGCAACAAACTCTGCCGCTTTGCCAATATGAGATTCAATTGCTTTGTTGAGGCCGCCACTGTGTGAGGCCAGAGGTACAGAGTAGTCTCCCTTCACCACTTCCCTTTCTGTTATCTTACAAGTTTCTCTTTGCAAGGGGTGGTCCAAGTTAAGGTGGGAAATGCTCATGTGCAATTAAAAATGCATTAAAAATGTTAAGCAAGGTTACAAACACTTTCTGTGCATTTCAAGGCCCTCTGAGGCAAGACACCGTTTAAAGCAGCATTGTCATGAACCCCACTGGCACACATCAGTGTTCCTTTTAACTTGAAGTTTACAGGCCATTTGGAATTTGCAGATTTCTGCCCGTCCGCATGCGAGACTACTGCACTCTTTGTCTCTACTAAACGTTCAGAGATTTGGGGCCCAAGCCTTGCACACTTAACCCATTTGGTAATTCTAAAGGCCTGTATTATACATATACATCGTTAGACTTGTTAATGCAGAGATTTCAGAAAATGAATCAGAGATTTCAGTGCGTCACTGATTTCACAAAACGACCCCCTGAATTTGACAGAGGATCTAAGTCAAAGTAACCTGTAGTGGTTTTCAACCAGACAGTTCAAGATTTTTTTTCGCAAAAAAAGCAGTCAAAAAGTCAAATAACCACGAAAATAAAAAGGGTGAATACCTTGTTCAATCTGCCTGTCAAGTTGACAACGATCTTGCCACTCCTGTGGTCATCCACGATTTCAAACTCACCAATGTACCCTGCAATATTAAGATGCACACGTGACTGTAAGTATCACAAAATGGCCACCCACAAACTGCAAAATTCTAAGAGAGCTTGATGTTCACCTGCCACTATGAAAACTGAAATGGTCAGTCACATGGCTTTGACAACAGGACACAAGGTGCACCATGACTGTGGTCATTTCAGCAAGATGAAATCAATAAATGTTAATTTTTAGACATATTTCCCAGAATCTTACAAATCTCTGCAAAATCAAGAAACACGAGGCTCTATGCAGAGAGAGGATGGTCAATTCAAGAAGGCTACCGACTCCAAAACAGTTTCAGTACTAGTGCGAGCACTGGACGACTGGTACACTGATAGTACTAATCTATGCTTTGAAAGAAACTTCTCATAATTTTGTACAAAAAAAATATGCACGTACCATGCTTCATCATCACTGTAAGGAACTTGATGATAACTTTAGAGCATGGCCTGATGAGCACTTGGCGTTTGCCACATTGTTCAGCACGGGCGATGTTGCGGAGAGCATCCGCCAGCACGTTCATGCGCACCATCTTGACTGCTAAACAGAATAAAAACAAGCTTCAGTGAAAGATGTGAGTAGCTGTAGGAATTGCTGCAGAATCTTGCTGGTTGGTATCGTCACATCAAAACAGGGGACTTAAAATAAAACATGAAATGTTCGTCGATCGCACAACAAGCGAGTAGTCGCAGTACTAGAGAATTGCGAAGGGGGGTACCATAAATACTGCAATCTACTTACTATCAGAATGTAATCAAACGCGTTATTTTATACAAAATATGGCGTGAAGATGAAGCCAATTTAAACTGGATTGTAAAACAGCTGATAGATGCAGCCTGAACGAAGATGGTGACCGATTTTGAACGAGCTGAATACTCAACACACGCACCTTTCTGATGGCGACGGGAAAAAGAGACCGAAGAAAGGTTCACTTCCGGCGAGGTAACTCGCTTCTACTTCCGGCTAATGGCGTTGATGGTTACGGAGAATGTGAACTTGAGCCTGCCAGTTTTTCCCCAAGGCTGTTTTGCTGGACTGTTTTGAACATGCAGTACAGAGAGCATGGAAAATAAGAAGAAAAGGTTTCATAGTGTCTAGAACAGCAGTTTTATGGTTCCTTGGAAAGTACATTGCTGCAGTAAAGCCATAGCAACATCGACTCTCATTGTTTGACTTGAAGTGAAGTTTACTGATTGTAATGTTGTTTGCTCTGTTTTAGGACATCCCTGTGAACTTTTTGTGGTAATGAGCGATTTGTTTCGGAGCCACGTAAAAGACAACAGACTCATTATCTAAATTCGCTACTTGAACCCTTGATCAGAGAACAGCCAAGTGTGTCACTGATCGCGTATTTTCATCTACTTTGTGTCAGAGCCAGTCACTTCTCGGCCACTCCGCACACTGGCTATATATATGTTCGACCCAAATCTGGCACACACATCCAGTGTAATCCCTTTACTCATTACTCGGACAGCAATATGGTCACTACTTTGTTTTGGCTGCAGTAGAGTGTTACAGACAGCAGCATCACCACAGACACAATCATCATCACCGTCCAGAAGCCACTGAAGGCTCATATATCACTATCAGTGTTCTATTGTTGTTTGTTGTTGTGTTTTGTTTTGTTTTGTTTTGGTTTCTTTCTTGATTTTTTTTTCTATCCTTCTGTGGAAGCTGCTTCTTGAGAACCATGAGCATTCAGTTACTCACACGTCAGCACACGTTGGGGCTGTGCCAGCTGTGGCAAGTCACCATCATCACCATCATCATCAATATGACTGATTTACCATTATACATGTACCAGGCAATGCTTTTGAGCAGTCTAACTGGCAAGCCATGCTGGGAGGTTTTGCAGTCGATTTGGGTTGAACAACAACAGAGCCAGCTTGCAGAGGCAGAGTGAATGGCATATCAGCATAAAATAGCTGACCAGTATTCCTATGCTGTTTTTCAGAATGGCAGCCCCACTGAAGCCTAAGAGGCCAGAGGTGACTCAGAGTGCAGTGGTGCTCAAGTCCAAGTATAATGTGCAGCATCGTTCTGACTTGCTCATGAAAGAGCATGTGAGTTTTAGAATCTCTCTTTTCTGAAAATTTCTTTTCTTTTTTTTTAACTTTAAAAATTATAATTTGCTGCATGCAGTTATTTAAGATTTAACTGATGGTACTTGGCAGCCCAACTGATCTCAGCATTTTCTGTCCTGTCTATAGCTGAGCAATGTGCAGAGTTCGCAGGAAGCTCTCAAGGTTGCGCTGGCTGGAATTGAACGTGCCAAGACAAAATCGGAGGTTGAGCGATGGGCAATCACGGCTGGGGAACTAAAAGAAAAAACAGAGCACCTGGTGCTTGTTCTCCAGGTATTTGATTCTTATGTATGTTTATGGTGGGCACTATGTTAATGAAATGTGAAATTTACAGGATGGGGAGGGGTGTGTGGAATTTGTTGTTGTTTGTTTAGTTTTGTTTGTGGGACAGGGATGTTGTATTGTGTGTTCTGTTGATTGCTTCTTTATTTGTTTTGAAACTTTATTCGTTCATTTATTTATTTAACAACAGAGGTAATATGTAAATATTGAGATGTTAATAGAAATACATCCTTTCAGGTGATGAACAAACTGAACATTGAGCTTGCTTACGCCCGAGCGGATTTGAACGATGCTTTGTACAAAGGGATGGGCGACATCAATGCTGCTCGCAAGCGGGTCATCTGGCTGGAGGACAAGATGGGGGAACTGTGTGGCAAGAAACGATTAAAGGTACCAAATACATCACTTATCTCCCACAGCTTTCTGTCCTGCGTTTCTTGTGCAGAGTGTTCATCAAAGATTGAACGCAGTCACAACAGAGGATCCAGAAGCTATGTAAAGTCAAAGCCTATGTCTTTCTGATCTGACTGTCGGTGGTCTAGTGGTTAAGAGACTTGTCACCAATGTGAGAGGTCAGGGGTTCAAGTCCCACTCGGGGCAAAGAATTTTTCCTTCTCATATGTGGCACCGTTCATTCGGGCCGATCGTCGGGGGTTCTCTCCGGGTACTCCGACTTCCTCCCCCTCTGCTTTGGAAATGTTCAGCCCACCAAATTTGAAAAATAAATGCAATTCTAAATTCCGAAATTCAAATAGCTGAACTGACCCTTCACACCACGTGATTGTAATGTGTTTATGTCCCGTGTGTGAGAGAATGTGTTTGCTTCACATGAGCATGCGTGTTGGGTTCAGTTCGCGGCGCTTTGAGCCGATTCATGAAATCGGGTAAAGCGTCTATACAATACTCATTATCATTATTATTATTATTGTAGACTGCTGGAGGCCAGATGGTATGCTGTTTAATTCCAGAGTGGTTGCTTAATTTTGTGAATGACAGCTGGTGCTGAGCTTGCACTCACCCCTGCTGCCTTTTTCAATACCCATATTATGTGAAATTTGACAAATATTTTTCTTGTGCAATGTTGAAATCCACACTGAAATCCGCACTATCCCTGTGACACAGTAACAGTCATCTGTTTTACCCTAAGCTGGTACCCATCATGTTATCCCTGCAATAGCCTTTTCAAAGTGTATGCCTGGGTAAAAGTGTCTTGTTTTGCAGAGTCGGCCCGTAAATCGTCTGAACCGCGACTATGACTCTGAATCTGACAGCGATGACAACCGACCTCTGGACAGCGCTCAGAGAATGAATATGGGTGAGCGTGAGCGTACACGTTCCCTTGCGCAGATCCTTGGCAGCGACTTTGGTGGTTTCACGAGCACTGACACGGAAACAAACCAGTCAGGTGGTCGCCATCAAGAGATCTTGACCAGCAGTGACTCGCATGGGAACAAGCCGGCCGAAGACAGTGAGGAGTTCAGGCCTGACTATGCTTCAGATCCCCATGAGATCCCCAAGTTGCCGCGGCGATCTGTCCACCGGTATCGCAGCCCCAACAGTCCACAAGAAGGAATGGATGGGGAGAAGGAGAGGCTTCCGGAACATCGGCATCTGTACACTTCCATGACAACTCTCACTTCTGGTAATTATCTTATTGATACGTGATGTGGCATATACTAGAGTGTGAATTAGCCATAGTGATGTGCTTGCAATGATAAAAAGGTAAAAGTGGTCCCAAAACTTTACACTCATAGAGGTTGGGGGGGGGGGGGGGCAGCTCTGAGAGAGACAGAAGCATAGCAGGGGAATGTTTTGGATGGTGGTGAGAGTCGGCAAAGTCAGTGGAATCTGCAGGGCTTCATTCATACATCTGCGTCGAACATCGCCTATAGACTTTTTCATTTTGAAATGTCAGATCACTCTCTGACCATGGTGGACATATGCCTATGATTTCTGCACCATAGTGGGCAATATTCAAGGCAGATGTCCTATACTTTTACAGTCGGCCAGGACGTTTGTCCTGTTACAGTTCCAATGGATATGAAACCATGGATCAGGGTGCAATATCAGGGGCACATCTCTTACGCTGATCAACCACAGCCACTGTGAAAATAGAGATGAGCTAGTATACTGAAGACCACAGAAGCTGAAACCTTAAAATGCCCCTAAAAATGCTTCAATCAAGAAATTGAAATTTCCATCCATGAGTGACTCAGCTGTATTTTCAGTTTCTGCTGGAAAGCCTCTTCACTCATATGCACTTGTCTGCCCCCTGCCAGCCGTGTTCCCAGCTTGTCAAGTAGCTTGCCTTCTGTTGCAACCCCTGGCGTGCAACTTGCCCCACAAGTACAAAAATCAGGAAAATCATGCTTTTTCACTGGACTCACTAGACCAGCACAGTTTCCAAACAGTGTCCCCCAAAACAGCACTGCACAAGATTCCAGGCTGAGTTTGTGATATTACACTATGTGCTGTATATTATACAGGTCAGGAGGATATAGCAGAGGAATCGTCAGGTGACATCTCACCTGTGAAAGAGGTTTCTGTGCCAGACACGTCAGAGCCGTCACAGAGTGAACGTACAGATGATGAGGAAGCAGAGGAAAGTGAAGACTCCCCAAAACCTTGGCTCCAGGTATGGCAACACATGTAATAGCTAGGGCCCACCCTGAACGCTCCAACACTCCGGGCAGCTGGGGCTTTGGAGTTAGTTTTCAGGGATACATAAAAATGCAGCAGTTGAAAATTTCTCGTGCCATGACGTGGAAGGAACAGCACTGGAGCTGGATTGGGGCAGCAATAATGAAACAAAAAAACAACAACAACAAAAATCCAGCGTATTTCACTGAAGTCATGCACATTAGCTCCATGCATAGTTTTTCAGTTACTGTAGGCATAGTTACTGGTACATGTAGAATAATGCTCCATGTAATCAACCATGAATCAGCTACACACTGATGTTACAAACTACTGTGCAGCTTGATGATGACTAACCTTACCTTCATTGTACAGGAGCATCGGATCCCTGGCACGGCCTCATCTGATGACGCATCACAGTCTTCTCAAGAGGGGGGGGAGGAGGAAGGTGAGGAGGAGGAGGAGACGGAGAAAGATGGAGGAGAAACTCCAAAAGGAGGCGTTAACTTCTACATTGAGGGAGAAACACCTAAAACACCGCAGAGTCGAGGCAGGGACTTTGATGATGAGAAAGGAGAGGAAGATGAGGACGAAGAAGGAAGCGAGAGCGGCAAAGACTCGGAGGAAGAGACAGATGAGGAGGAGGGGGAAGGGGAAGAGGGACAAGTGGAGGGGGGAGACCAGAACAAAACTTTCATCACAGAAATTGGCGTGACCAGGAAGCGATCATCTGCAGGAAAACAACACGTACAGATAGAATCCCCACCAAAAGAAGAGACCAAAGAAGAAGAAGGTAAAAGAATTGCATACTGATATTTTATTTGAAAGAAAAATCAAATGTTTAAAAAACGCAGTTGTTTGATGATTCTTATGGCAAACTGTGTGGCTGTTTTGTCTGTGCATATGATTTTTTTTTTTTTGTTCAGCTGGATAAAATTGGAAAAACATCACACACATAAGTGAGAACTCCAGCTACTAAGCTAGTCACATTTCAACTCATTCAAACATATGGTGTGTTTGTTATTCCCAGAAACATATTGACATTGAGACTCATCTACATTTTGTGATTGTGCATAGATTCTACTGTTTATTTCAAGGCTAATCATATCACAGCTTAGCGTTGCCTGTCTAGATGGTCAGTCTCACAATGGTAAGAGATACATTGTATTGTGCAGGTTGGGGAATTTTCAGTCATTTGGCAGTTTTCAGTCAAATTTCCTATCCTTTCAGCCGAAAAATCTAAGTTTCAGCCAGAGAACAGTAATGCATCATGATACATGTAGTGCCATGTGGGACAGTCTAACATCATTTTTGAAGACTTGCGTGTCAGTACCAAGGCAGTATATTACTTTGGGGTGCCAGGAGAGGGTACTAGATGTTTTTAAATATGCTAAACTATGTTTTCTGCAGTAGAGCGTTGCCCCTGTGGTCCCCCAGCAGGGTGCTGCCTCTGCTCCCTGGCTTGGGTTTCAGTCTTTTTTTTCCTTAGCAATTCCCCAGCCTGAATGTGTGTACTGAGAGCAAAGATGGAATGTGAGCTAGGGCAAACCACATGTGAAGTCATACATCAGAATTCTATTTCACTACATGTATTTTCTTTATATCTTTTCATAGCCAAAACAGAGACACCCGATGACATTGGTGCAGCGTACTGGCAGTCAGAGCACCATCGCTTTGAGTACAGCAACTTTTCAGGAACATTCCAGTCCGACCCTTTGTCGTATCATCGTGTGGGGCTTGCGGTGCCGGGGTCTTTTCTCAAGAGAAGTGAGTGGGTGTGTGAGATGGAGTGAGTTAGGGATGGATAATGTTTTCACAGGCTGGTGAGTGAGGGAGCATGTACATGTGTGTGTGTGTGTGTGTGTGTGTGTGTGTGTGTGTGTGTGTGTGTGTGTGAGTCATTGTGTGCTGGTGAACAAGTGAGTTTGTGTGCATGCATGTGTGCATGCGTATAATGAGCATGTGTGTGTGTGTGTGAACTGTCCTTGCCTGAGCAGCCAAGAACTGATGGTACTTTGTTTTCTTGTCAGGTATGACGGACTTCAATGACCTTCCTTGGATGACAAAACTGACAGCGAAAGACATCAAAGACATCCATGTAAGTGGAATAACTGCATGCCTTTGCTTTCATTCTTGTCAGAGTTGTATCTGCAGCAGCTGAAAACCAAACTTGGTAACAGAGATATATTTATGTATATGTTTGTCTGTCATTTGTCTGTCTCTTTATCTGCATGAAAATCCACCAGAGTGGCGCTTCAGAAGACACAGTGGTTTGTTTCGGAGAGGAATTAGCATTGAGTCGATGCACACAAGTTTTTGGGGAGATACAGGATAAATTATGTTATAAACCTCGTATCAGAAATGCTGTTGTCAGTGATGATGATGAGCGTTGGACTTTCAGTGCTTCTGTCATGATATTGAATTCTGGCTGGGGTCAGATATTTGTGCCAGCCTTTTCTCTCGTAGCCCCATCTTTGTGGGGGGAAAAGGACATGAAACCCTCAAATAAACAAACAATATTAGTGATGATGATGATGATGCGTGATGATGATGATGGTAATTGTTGCTGTGACAGCGTGAAGCCCTTGACAAGCTGGCTATGAAACTGCACAGTATGCAGGACAAGATCTTTGATGCCACCATGTTGTCTGTGCGGCGGCGTCCTCTGCCAAGTGACGGTCCACCTGAAGCCAGCTTCCTACAGAATATTGACAGTAAGGAAGTTTACATCTTACCACCGGTAAAACATCTTGCACTTACAATCTGTCAGATATGAATTAGATTAAAGTCTGGAGGAATTCCACATCTTTCTATGACTGAGAGGAGCGTAACTTGGCCATCACCATTGAGGATGAATCAAATATGTCCAACATGTCCATCTGTGTGGATTGAATAGTGTTCAGCTGGATTGTTCAGTTAGGGTAGCTGTTCCTTCCCCCACAATCTGCTTCTTCGGTCCATCTTGGAGATATTAAAACTCCAAATATCCAGTCAAGAAGTTTAGGATTTTAGGATGTGCAGTTGTTGTTTTTTTTTGTTTGTTGCTGTTTTCTTTTAAGGATGCATGTTGATTTTTTTTTCGTGGAGATGAGAGGCATGGCTTAATTTGTTGCACATGTGTGCTTTAACTTTTTATGTAAAGGGTATTACTCGGTGATCTGTGTTCAGATCTGTGCCAGCATTTTCTAAGAGTTCGTTTATCAAATCAAATCAAATCAAATCAAATCAACTTTAGTAATCCTGAAACGGGAAATTGAAGGCCGCCAAGAAAACAAATAAACAAACCAATAAACAAACAACCAAATAAAAGAATAAAAATTAAAACTCAGTTATACACTTTTTTACAGGAACAGTTGCTGAAGCACCCCCTCACCCGGGATTACCTGTAAAGGTACATGAATACTCCAGACACGCTTCTGGCACGTCTTGTTTGTATTTAGTGAAGCTATGGTAATTTTACACAAACCGTTAGAGTTCATACATGTCCATGCTTATTACTTGTTTAATAATTTTAGTCTCTTCAGCTGGTTTCAATTTGTATTGGTGTGTGATGTATTTATATGACATATATATATGCTGATGGGATGGAATGCATATGGGCTTTTCTTAGTGCAGAGATACCGTCTTGAACTGAACTGTGGTGAACTGAACTAAAGCTGCGGTGCTTTTTCATAAACCATTGGAATAAATGCATGTACGTGCCTGTTAATTGTTTATTAATTGTTTAATAATTTTAATCTTGTCAGCTGGTTTTACCATGTGATGTACTTGAACGGCATACGTGCTGTGATTTTTCTTGCTAATGAAAAAAAAGTGTTAGCATCGAATGGTAAAAGGGCTTAACCACCATGGATTTGGTAAGCACTGAAGCCCTTTTACTTTTGATAGATGTTGTGGGTATGTGGAGCACATTCCTGTTTTAAACGTGTGCAGAGCAAGTCGATGCCAGTCACCAGCACGGCGCAGCGTGGACGTGCAGCAACACAGGACAGCCTGCCCACCTCCCGCCCTCACCGACAGTCAACCACCTCCACCCCAGCACGGCTCGTCTTCTACCCTAAACCCATCCCCCCGCCTCAAGTCCTGCCCATCACTCGCACAGTCAGTATACATACATACTTTTTTTTCTACAGTTGTCATTGTGTCTGCAGTTAAGTGTTGAAAGCTGGGTTTGAAATTCCTAGATGCCTGGGTGCAAATGCTTTCTTCTTGTGGTGAGGGCACTCTACCCGTTTGTCAAGCATTTTCCCATTCTGTCAAGACAGCTGATTCTTGTCAATATCAGACAGTGTGTAGGGTCTAAAAAGTAAGATTTCTGCTGTATGTCTTTTGAAGCCAGAGTTATGGACTGCAGAATGTCTGTTTGGATGAAGGAACTTGTACTAACGCTGAGGTGTAACTTGTAACGAAAGTGTGGGAACAGTTAGAGTTTGAGAGTTTTGAATATTTATTTTTGATGCTAGCTTCTTTGATATTTGTCCTCCCTCCGGCAGAATCTGAACAAGGAGTTCCCCCAGTTTGCCAGCTCGTTTGCTGAACCTGACCCAGACCAGCGACCCCCTGCGGAGCGTATTGTTGACCAGCGCAACTTGATCGAGGAGACCAAACTGGTCCTGTACCACCAGAAACCCAAACCAGAATCACCTGGTCCCAGCTCCATGGAGAGGCGACTGCAGAAGATGATAGAACGCGACAGAATACAAAGCCAGAACAAATCATCTGCGTAAGTGTTGAACGTTTATTGTGCTATAGTGCATTTGGTAATACAGTGGCCCAAGTTTTTTTGGCGATAACTTTTTAAGGAGCCACTTTTGTATACCTGTACAAAGAAGAGAAGTTGATCCTGACCTTGTGACCTAACTTATTTCATGACAGTCAGGTTCTCAGGTTTTCTGTTTCTTCTGAGCCCAAGTGAAAGTTTCACTGAAAACATGATCTGGAAAAATGTAAAGTATCGAACTTAGCAAAGTATCTACCTCCAGAGAGCCTCAAGTGACAATGACTTAAAAGGTAACCTCAATCAATCAGCGACAGTGTGCTCTTCAAACCTTCATGAGACAGCAAGTAACAGTGGCGTCAGTGAACTGATGTCAAAGTATCATTTTGAAATTAATACACTCTTTCAAAAGGACTTGCAAGGTTTACAAAAACACATCAGAAATGTAGATTTTGGCTTGTTTTTATTATGCTGAGTAGACACGGAGAAACTGAGAGCCTCGACTGTTATTAGGTCACTAGGCTAGGATCAACTTTTTCTCTTTGATAGGTTTATGAAAGTTGCTCCACAAACAGTTATTGCCAAAAATCATTGGCGACTGAATGACAAAATGCACTAGAGTTTGTTTCTCTTCACACCCACCCCATCCCAGCCAGAGTAGAAACTAAACATTTCCCACTGCACACTTCACCCAACCCAACAACCACCTGCTGTCCTGCCAAATGAGAAACTTAACTTTCAGAGAGTTATTAACTTTTACAATCTCTAATTGGTTTGAGCGTGATGCCAGTAACATAGTATAACATATGGTTTAATGCATGTAACAGAGAGTTGATGTAACTTTATCATGATCTTGATGTGCAAGTAAGCCTGATTGCAGTACCATCCCATGTGAAGTCAATATCAAAGCTGCCAACCGTCTGTATTTTTTTGTACTGAGTATAATTTCTTGAATCAAATACGATAATACAATAATCGCCGCCAAAGTATGGTTTCCAGAATTTCAGGTAAAAACAGTAACAACACCCCCTGAAATTCTGTTCCCACCGAGTTCTGCACCCAATCCGTGATTGATCCAAGTTAATCGGTTACAGATGTATGCTTCACACGTGCATATAATTATCGAAACTTCCGCAAGTGCAAACCAGTGTGCCTTAAAGCTTTCGAAACTGAGGGTCACTATGTCTGTCAAATTCAGCAGGTTATTTTGTAAAATCAACCGGTATGTCAGATCTGAGTATGAAAATATCTGTCTCCAGAACATGATTTTTCACTTTCTGGGGTTGGCAGCTGTGCAGTATACTGATAATTGTTACAGCACATGTAAACTGAATGATTCCAGCACAGCTCTTGATTAAGCTGGTTTGGACTCACTCTGTCATATATATATGTGCATACCAGCATGCTCGCTGAGTGATTCTAGCACTGCTTTTGATGAAGAGCACAATAGCTAGTTTGCAGTTACTGTCATGTATGTGTGCATGTATATGCCATTTTGTTAGTATTTCTGTAATGTTTGCGCTTTTCAGAGATGCACTAGATGCACAATATTACAGGTACAGTAAACTGTCATGCATGTAGAGATCAAATTTTATTTTTTTGTTTACTTGTGCTTATAGCTTGCAGTAATCTGAATATTTGTATAATTGTGTGGCTTGGTCCATTGAAAACGGGACAAACAAAATTTACAAACAAGAAAAAAAAAAAAAGAGGTGGGGGGGGAAGCCAAAACAAGGTGCCGAGCTAGTGTCATTTTTGACACATGGACTGTTTTACACATGGAGTACATTTATAATGACGTACCAGTTCAAAGCAAGTTATGTTTCTGGTCATGACTCTAAGATGGTTCAAAATTTGCAAAAGAAGGTTATGTCCTGTCTTTTTTGGATTATGAGCTGTAAATGCTTGGTTTTTTTGTTGTTGTTGTTTTGTTTTTTTTCAGGTCTGTTTCTGTTGCCATGCTTTCATAGAAAAATGGTCTACTTTATTTCTTGTGTAATTCAGTCTTTCTCTTGCATGTGTGCGATGGTGTGTGTGTGTGTGTGTGTGTGTGTGTGTGTGTGTGTGTGTGTGTGTGTGTGTGTGTGTGTGTGAACATGCACATGTTTTTTGTTTGTTTGTTTTTTTCTCCAGTCTTTCTTGTCTTTTTCTTTCCCCTCTATGTAGGAAGGGTGCTGGTGAGTGGGAAAGAAGCTTGAAATGAATATACGGACATGGACATTATTTTACTCCTGAACTGCTTTCGCCACCTAGATTCATCTTATCTGGGATTAGCTTCTGTTTTCCATGTTCTTAAAATAATTATGATTCTTCTGTTTACTTTTTTTTGTCAGTAGCATTAACTTGCCAGTTTTTATGTTTGTCATCCTCAGAGTTGTGTGACTGATTTTTTTTCCCCCATGCATTATACACATGCTCTTTTCTTTGCAAAATGTCCCAAAAGACACACTGATTATAGACACATACTGTCTCTTGATTTCTGTGATATTTATATCTTGTAAGCAGCTTTTTCTTTATCAGTATTTTTCAGCTCTTATTTCATGTTCCTATACTCATGCAGTTTTACAGCTGGGTTGTATATAGAACAAAAAATTTTAAATGAGCAGGAATGCAGGTATGTGCATGTCATGGTGATTACTTATAGCTGTTGATCAGTCTGTACAGTTTTTGTATAAATGTTTGCTTCATTCTTGCAGTTTGTGAGTGGTTATATATCAGCATATAATTGTAAATTTTGACTGTGAGAAGGGTAGAGAGGGAGGGAGTGTTGGATGTGGGTGGGGAGGTGGGAGGTGTGCACACGTGCTGGGAGTGTAGTGTTTAAATGTTTTCAATTTTCCTATTTTCAAATCACAGAAAGAAACTGCGATCGCAGTTCAAGATGGCAGCAGCACTGACATCAATGCAAACAGGTCAGTGTTGGGATAGTGCTTTTATTTGGTTGAAGTGTGAAATGTTAACCAGTGAACTGTCTAAATGAAACATAGCAGACTTTTCATTGTAGTCGTTTTTCCTGCACACACACACACACACACACACACACACACACACACACACACACACACACACACACACACACACACACACACACATACATTGCAGTTACAATGTTTGTTTCATATGTTCTAGCTGTGACTGGATGGAAGCAGATCAAACCAAAATCACGTGGGAAGGAGTATGCTGGTCTGCGATGGGAAAGAGTCAAGGTGAGAGATTTGAAAAGGAAACATGGCCGCAGAATGTGAAGAAAATGTAGCCACTGTAGCTCCGTCACTTGTTTGTTGTCTGCTGGATACATGAGGCCCGTCCTGCATGAACATTTCTTTTATTTGAGGTGTATGGTCACTTGGGTGTAATCCCTCAACAAATACACACCCTTAACAAACACATTTTTTATGCATGTCAGACCTTTGACTTTTCTGTCTAGGTATACTTTTTAAGTTTTCTGGCTGGGTTTCACTTGCTGCTTTGTGTGTATTGCAGACTATTGTCCATCGTAATCTCAATTCTGACAGAGCTGAAGAAAGAATTGATGCTGCAAAGGTGAGTCGTGTCACTTGTAAAAGAATGGATCATTCATATGTAATCAGCAATTTGCTTTTTTCACCAGAAGAATTCTTAAGAAAATGTAGATTGCAGTCAACTTACTGTTTTTCAAAAAAGATTTTGTATTTATAAGATCAAATGCAAAATCTTTTTTCAAAGTCTTATAAATACAAAATGAGTAGCTTGAAAGTGAAAGAGTTCTTCCGCTGCCATGGCCACTGAACAAAATAGAGGTAAACAGCAACAATTTGATGTCAGAATACATTTCCTAAGTGTGTTCTTTTCACCTTGATTAGCAACTGGGCCTGCTACGTTGCGGAGACACGATGGTGTTCTATGCCCTGAAGGAGCGCCTTCACCGGGACAGTGACCATCGAGTCCGATATGAGGCAGCCAAGGCACTGATCCTCATAGGTGAGAACTCTGTGTGTGTGGATCAACGACATAGCGACTCTAAGGAACTGAATGGCTGGTTGAGTGGTCACTGGTGAGAAACTGGTGCAGTAGGTTATAGTCAGAATGTTAAAGAGAGAAAATTTTCAAAGAGCATGAACATGAGGTGTGTAAAATTAGCCTATTAGACTGGCGTGTGATCAGTCAGGTGTGGTTAGGAATGCGGGTGGGTGTTTGGGAGTTTAACATTCCTTTCCACCATGTATGGGTGATATCAAAGATGGGGGTTAGTTACACAAGGGCAGTGAGAAAAAAAAAAAGTACAGATTTAGAACTGACAAAGCATTATGGCAGAGAAGCAAGCAGAGACTGATTATGATGCAGAAAACTGTGCTTGCAGCTGCCTTTTCTGATCCCATATTTGATCACTTCAAAGACATCTGTAGTTTACTTTTGTTTTGCATGTGATGTGCAGGTTGTTGGGAGGACGAGGTGATGCGGATGGTTCTGAAATACCTGGTGTTGGGTAACACAGAGATCCGCATCGACCTCATCAACACGCTCATTGAGGGGAAAAACGTCCAGTATGTCGACAAGGTAGGCCACATGTTCCTTCACTTATTTTCTTGTGTACAGATTTGATTTTGCTTAATTTGGTTTGATAAATACCGGTACCAAATTTCTTTCTGATAGTCAAACTGGAATGGGAAATGGAGGAACTGTCTTGAACAGTTTGGGAAGCATGGATGGAAGGGAAGGAGATCTGTGCATTGAGTTTTTTTAACTACTGTATTGTCCTTTTCAGGAAAACATAAGCATGGTGCAGTGCCATGCACCTATATATTTTGAATTTTTGCTGGAGTGGAAATCCAAAGGACTTAGAGCGAACCTCTTTTTGAGCAGCCAGAAAATCATGACAAATCAGTATATCACAGTTCGACTTGGGATCAATCCCATGCACAAACAGAACCTCTCAAAAGAAACGTAAAAGATCAGAAGGATGAAGCAGATCTCAATTTTCAAGATGTTTCTGTTGCAACAGACAATCCCTACCTTCATAGAGCTTGTGAAAGTTCTGAGTCACTTCTGTTGTAACCCTGACCCTGAGGACCAAATTGCGTTTGAGTCGGCCGTGCTGCTAGGACGTCTGTGCGTACGCGATGCCAATGCCGAGGCTCGTCTGGTGAAAGCTGTAGAGGAGCCCACTGACACACACATGAAGGCCAAGGTGAGTCATATCCTTGAGAAGTACAAATGATACCTGATCCCAGCGGTTTATTTAAAAACAAAATAAATTTGAAAATGAAAATACAAAAATTTCAGGATCTGAGAGATTGAAGCATGGTTGAGGATCACCGTGGAATCTGATTCTGATTTCAGATTCTGCATTCACAAAACACATCAATGGTCATCTGGTAAAAATGCCTAGGCATCTATAGAATTCATGGCGCTTAGGTCCTTTCTCCAGATGACAGAAGTGCTGGCCCTTTCATCTTCTGTGCCACAGACACTCAGAATTATGATAATAATAATAACAACTCTATATACAATTATTTTCACAAACTATGGACACCACTCCAAAAGCTCATACTGGACAACCAAAATACGCCATGAACAATCCTCAGGATAAAAAAAATTAATAAGGTAATAATGGTAATAGTAACCGGCCCCCGTAGTGTAGTGGTTAGGACTTTGGACCATGGATCTATGCAAGAGTACGACTGTGAATCATGGCAATGGAGGTGCTGATTCATCATATGATGAAACTCTGGATGTTATTTGTTGTGTGTTTCAGGCGTTGGAGATCCTTGTGAAGCAGCTGGTGAAGATTGATGAGATGATCGTGGATCAGATCCTCAACCTGATGGCCAAGTCCCCTGTATGGCGATACCGCGTGGTAGCCACTAAGCTCCTCATTGCGCTAGGTCAGAACGCTCACTTTATTCCTGGCCACTTTTGTCCAGCAACTTACTAGGGGTCAGCCACATATGGGGATTGCAATGCACTTTGGTGGTTGTTTGGATTTAGGTGTGAATGTTGGATAGGCAGTACTACACTGTACACTGTACTTTCATTTGTTAAAAGAGTGTAACAGTTATGGATTTGATAACCACTTTAGTCCTATTACCATTTTATGAAATAAATTGGGTGGAATGGAGCAGTGGAGGTTCTAGCGTTTGCATTCTGACTCCATAGTCCATTTTTGGATTTACTGCTGTCCTGCATCACTTTAAAATTGTAGCAATGTCATTTGATTCACATTATCTCTGTCCCATCCTTTCTTACACTCTCCAGGGCATCCATATTCTGTTCCCTGGCCATTTGCTGGACAATATAATGAATCATACAGCTCCAAACATAGCAGTCGTATTGACTGCTGTTTGCATGACTGCTGTTTGAATGCTTCTACTAGCTTGCTCTACACATGAAACTTACTGTCACTCATTGATCATGTCGGTAGGCCCCAAGCAGAAGTTTGTGGTGGAGAAACAAGATGAAATCTACAATATGCTGAGTCGGTGTCTTTGGGATGACCCCAGCAATGTAAGTGTCTCAAACTAAGCATTCATGTCCTTGTCTCCAGTTGTATTGTGTTGCTTTTCCTTGTTGAGAGAGAGAGAGAGAGAGAGAGAGACACACACACACACACACAGAGACAGAGAGAGAGAGGCAGAGAGAGAGCAGGTGAAAGAGAGAGAGAGAGAGATTTTAGTGTATGTGTGTAGGTGTTTGCAAGTTGCAAACGCTGCAGATTTTTCTTTTTTACTAGTACTTCTTGTTCATAACTGTGCTTCAGGCATGAATCTGAATGTGATATGACGGAAAACTCACCATTACAGTTTCACCGTGCATTGTTAATGCTGCTATAGAAACAACACCTGTCTAGAGTTAAGTTTTCCACCGTTTTGCATGACGTTTGCGCATGTCGTGAGTTGCGTTTTGCATGGTGCAAGTTGCCAAGCTGCATGATTGGTGTTTGTGTTGTGTTTCTATCACACAATCCAGGAAGTACGACTGTCAGCGGCCAAGGCGCTTACTGCACTGGGCATGTTTGCCAGAGCTTGCGAATCAGTTGAGAAGTAAGGAATGCATCAATATTTTCAAAATATTCATTTTCCAGGTGCCTGTTCTGTAAGAATGCCTGCGCTCAGAGGCGTTTTTCATCAGTTATATCAATTATGTAACAGGTGGATTTTGTCTCTTGTATATTTTTCACCCAAAAAAGTCACACACTAGTGGTTTTCAGTACTTTTGCATGTATTGTGCTTTATCAGGCAAAACTCATATGGAATTAAGATTTGTATTAATTTTGTTTTTATCTGCAGATGTTCAAGAGAAGCTTTTAAGTTGAGAATATAGATTTTCTTCCTCCCAAAGGGAGTGAATAAGTAACTCTGGCATGCCTCATTGAAATGATTTATTTTGGCATGTAGCCTCCCTTGCTGTGAAACGGTCGTGTGTGCAGCATGTTTCAGCCTTTTTCCCTTACTCTTTGTTAATAATGGGCTTTTCTTGAATTATTTGGGATAAAGAATCATGTCTGCTGTAACACTGCGACTGCATATCTTCGAACAGTCAGCAAAATTTGATATATGCCCATTTTCATCGACAAGATACACGTAGATTGTCTCAGATGCCATTATATACTTGGGGACACAGAGGTACATGTACTTAGGCTGGGCAGAGATAGATGTATTTGCTGTAAAATCAAATAAAAGTAATCAGTTTAGTCGGGGACTCTGTACAACCGAATGCAGATGAACTGTAATTGCAAAGGTATCTTTCTGCCCTGACATACAGTAACTGTTGTCATATGTTTTGTTGTTGCAGTCGCCTGGAAGCTCCTGATGAGAACACACGCGCTGAGGCAGTCATTTCAGTGGTGAGTGCAGTTTACTTAGCATGAGCTGACCGAGCTTGACCTGTCGTACATGACCTTACTTCACCTGACCTGTCCTGCCTGACCTTACCTAATGTAACATAACCTGACCTAATCGGACCAGACCCACCCTAACCTAACCTGACTTAATTGATCTGACATAGCTTGACCTGATTTTACCTGACCTGACTTGACAACCTGACCTAACCCGACGCGCTGTTACCTTTTTGGGGAGCATGTTGCTGTACATCGCTGAACTTCAGTGTTGACCTTTGAACACAGTTCATAATTATGATAATAATAATGAGAAGAAGAATGGGTATTGTACAGGCGCGTTACCCAGTTTCTTGGCTGTGAGCGCCCAGAACTGAACAGAACATGCACGATCACGTGAATTGCAGACATTCTCTCACACACAGGACATTATCACGTCATACTCACATGGTAGGAAAAAAGGGTCAGCTCAGCTATTCAAATTTCGAAATTCAAAATTGCATTTCATTTTGAATTTTTGTGGGCTGAATATATCCAAATGATCACTAGGTGAGTTAGGGCAAACTTCACTTAGTTTGGGCTGGTTAATCCAGCATGGAATCCAGTCGCAGATCATTACATTTCAAGGCAAAAAAAAGTAAAAAAAATGGTTCATTCCTCTAGGGCTAATCCAATTTCGCAGCTGAAAATTAAACTCACTTCTGCATTTGTGTCCCACCGGGTTTTTTATGTGCAGATCCCAAGCTAACACACGTCTACTCAGCGTGGTTTCAATGATTATGTTCTTTAAAAAAAACCCACTTAATTACGAAAAATGGCTTATGCATTTTCGTCTACATCTTGGCATGGTTCGGCCAGCAGAGGGATGCAGCGTTAGGTTGTCATGACCTGGTTTCAATTTTTTAATTTCTAAAAATGCAGCTGATAATAATAACGAAACAGGCTCATGCAATGGTTAAAATGTAGTTTCTTTTTACATCTTGACATCGTTTGGCCAACAGAGGGGTGCCGTGTTAGGTCGTCCTGACCTTTATATTTTTTATCAGCCTTTACCTGACCCAAGATTGGATCTGACGTTACGTTCCCAGAAACAGGATTGTGGAGTTGTTTTTATTTTACTGGCAAACAAGTTAATCGTGAGAGGAAATACTTAGGGTTTTTTTCCCCCGCTCTCATTTAAGGAAACAGCCCGAGGATCCGGTAGTTGCTCTTCCAATAAAATCCTTGTTTCTTAAATGTCTCAAGTAATCGCTTAAAGCTTGGTCCTGGAAAAAAGTGTTTGGTATGAGCGACCACACGATTGGCGGGTAGAAAAAGCATTGTTTTTTTGTTCCCTCTCCTTTGGATAACTGTGTGTGTGTGTGTGTGTGTGTGTGTGTGTGTGTGTGTGTGTGTGTGTGTGTGTTTGAACGGAGGAATTTAGTCGTAGATCCGTTCTGACAGTCAGATCACGTCTAATGGGATGCGTCTGCTTGCATTAAGTGTTCTGTGTCCTGAAAATTGCATTTAACAACAACAACAACTACAACAACAACAAAAACCTTATGCTTCAGGTATTTAGAAAACAGTCGGTTGTTATTTCTAGTCCTCTTCACCTCATCCCAACCCTTTTGAAATCGATAGCAAGGAGTCTCTCAAAACGCCAAGCCGGTTTCATCATTGTTTTCATGTCACACATACAGGTACCTGCTTTGCTTTGTGGCCTTTGTGGCACTTCAACGCTGCGTCAGTATACACACAGACCGGTAATAGGACATGCTCACGAATTGATAAGACTTTTAAAATTGAAAACCCAGAAGGTCAGGGCATGTGAGTGAGTCGTGTTCAATCGCCTCCTTGTTGCAGGGCACGTTAGGCATGAAGAACGAGCGTGTGATCCGCCTGTTGCTGGAGATGCTGGAACTGGATGCTAGTGAATACGTCAGGCTCATGGTGAGTCGCTAGATGATCGGTTCTGCGCGGTTTCGTCGTCGGCCATGTTGTCATCATCATAATCTGTTTCTTCTTGTTTTTCATCTCCTTCTTCTTCATCGTCGTCGTCGTCGCCACAGTCATCATCACTGCATCACCATTGTCGTCATCCTCCACCTCCTCATCATTGTCGCCATCGTCTTTGTTCTGCTATTGTACATTGTTTGTTTTTCATTTGGAAATATTCTGCTGTCATGTTGTCGCTGTTGCCTTGTTGATGACAATTTGGTTTCCTCTTGATCACGAATCACGAGATAGCACTACAAATAGTATTGAATGTGGTCGACTCTTCTGAGTGAGGTATGGAGGTTTACACCGACAAACGATTGACGCTGGCCGTTCCACGATAAACGCTGTTTGTTTATTTGTCCTCTACCCATTGTCTTTTGCACATTACAAGATCGCGAAGAAATGAGATAAAAGACAAGGTGACATACAGAGAATTGCCTGTGTGTAGCCGGCAAGATGACGGCAAGTGTCATGTGCGTGTACACGTCTTTTGTATCCGTTTCTCTATGTCCAGATCATCCGAACGTTTGGCACCTTAAAACTTACAGACCGGCGCATCCTGAGAACTCTACGAGAGCGGGAAAAACTGGACGGTCCGTTAGCAAGGTGAGCTCGAGACAAAAACAGTGTGTGTGTGTGTGTGTGTGTGTGTGTGTGTGTGTGTGTGTGTGTGTGTGAAAATTTAATCAAAACTCAGTCGGACACTCCGCTCAGTGTGAACTAGTACTGGGAAACGCCAGAGCACCTACTTTATGTTCATGCTTATTCCTGGTTGACCAAGTTATTTAACAGACCGTTGGTGTGCGTTTATCTCTTGTGAAACATTGTTAATGCATTAGCTTTCATCTGTCTATTTGATGAACATTATAAAGTCATTGTAAGCTGTAACATTTTATGTTGCTTTGTTTTTGGTGTTCAGTGGCAACAGCTTATAGTTCAGCATTTGCATTTAGTTTTAGTTACGCAACATGTATGTCGCATTAGTTTTATCTTAACCATTCATTTTCACCATCTCCAATTGCTAACATGTTTGTTTTGTTTTTCCCTTTGACAAGGATAACAAGAGATGTTGCTAAGGTTTGCTTAATCTTTTGGTTTGTGCAATTTATTTGTAACGTGTGTGATACCCTCCATGCATCTTACCTCTTTAATAGCCATCTTCGTTCCTCTTGCAAAGTCTCAGCGTTGTCAAACTCGCCCATTCTTTGATCTCTTCCTGTTACCAATAAACTTCAGATCCACGCCAACCCCATCCTCCCACAATATTATTCCTTTACCCCACATCACACAAGCTACCCGTCAAAAAGATGAGTCCTGAAAATCTTCCACGATTTGAAGATTTTTGGTGAGACCCTCAAAATTCACCGTTTCCTGATTGTCTCGATCTGAGCTCGCTTAACAACAAGCAGCAGCAAAACCAGTACATGTATTTCAGTGCCTGCTCTCCCATTCCTGACGTGCGAGATATGTGTGTGTTTACACAACTTTCCACGTGCTTCGCTGCTTGTCAAGCTGTTACGGCCACGAATCCCACCTGCCTGCCCACAGCGCTTTTGTTCAACCCCGTCACCACTTCCAGATTCCACGCCTTGTTTCGTCACGTGTCGCCAGCGACATCGGATACGGGTCTCTTTGGTGGTTCTGTACAATATGAGGGTGGGTGGGTGTTTGGGGGTTTAACGTCCTTTTCCACCACATACGGGTGATATCAAGGACGGTGCAACGATGGAAAAACCAGCACAAATAATTGGCCCCAGCCGGGATACGAACCTACGACCCGAGCATTAGAAGTCCAACGCTCTACCATTCGGCCACCCCGGCTCCTTCTGTACGATATGATAAGGCTAACAGAAACAGTAGAGAGTGCTGTCATCGCTCTTACCTTGAAATCGAACAATAGAAGATTTCTAATTCCACTTATGCTCCTGTGTTTGCTCTTATGTTACCTTCCTTCAGACTTTCATCTCGACCAATAGACGTGCCGTTTACGTGAGCAGCTGACAGTTACATTAGTTTTTGTTTGTTTTTGTTTTTGGTTGTTGTTGTTGTCTTTTTGTTTGTTTGGGTTTTTTTTTTTTTTTTTTTTTTTTGTTTTTTTGCATGGCGTTGCATTGCATTATGCGTCGTGGACACTATATATTTTGTTTCGTTATTTTTTGTGTGTAATGATCTCCAGTTTAATTGTATGCTTCAGTCTGCATGCCGTGTATTAAGCCATTCTTGAAACCATTTTTCTTTACATAAGCTTTGTTTTTGTTTTTTGTCATGCTTCTTGATTCTGTTTATCCTTTTAGCTTGATGTTCCTTGCCGCATGCATTTTTGTGCAAATGTGCGTTTTTCATTGTGTTATTCGGTGCATGGTGGGCTGAAAAACTGTAATATGCGCAGTACCCTGTGTGTGATCGCCTATCTTGACTGCATTCTCACTGCAGTTGTACATTATCTCATATTACACACTCAGTGACTCGGATACGGTGTGCTGTGCATTCGAGATTTTCTAGCATTGTTCTGCCGGTACTGTTATGTTGCAGACCGGCTGCAGTTTGCAACCATAAACGTTTTCAGATGTTTGTGTGGGTATAGAGAGCTTGCTAGTTAACTGAAGGTCCATGTCCTCCTTTCAAGGTTCAAAAATGCGAGCACAGGATTGTGCTGGGGTCAGTTATGATTATGTTTGCAAAGTCAGTTGTAACTGTAACATATACGTCACTGAGTCACAGACGGTTATGGTCGTTACCAGACCCGAAGAAGCAAAGAAAAAAGTCCGGCGGGTGAAATCGATGCAAGAAATAACACTTTGAAATAAATAGGCGACCTGCCTCCATTCTTTTAGTCTGAAATGGACGTTTTTGTAATCGGCCCCGTAGTGGTGCGGCCTTGCCGCGGGCGGTTTTACTCGCCCCGTCAGTCTTGATTAAATGGTTCTCAATCAGTTTCCACTAATGCTAGCAGTCTCGCCCCCCCCCCCCCCAATAAAATAAAATGAAATAAAAAATAAATAAATAAATCAATAAATAAATAATAAAAACAAACGAACGTAAGATAAAAAAAAAATTAAAAAAACCCCTGAGGTCACATCGATCGAGTTCACAAGTTGTTGGACTGAGAACACTTAATGCAGTGCTGTCGTTGAATGCATAAATCCCGAATTTAGACCTTCAGTTCGCAGGGTGAACCAGAAGGTAACTGTCGGGATCAGTTCCATCCCCTTCACGTGTACAGCTTAAGGGATTAATTATCACCCAGATAGTATTTTGGGAACATAGAGGTTTTATTGCTATGGTGGAAAAAGCTGTGATCCTCAGTTTTTATACCTGTCTTCCCGGCCGCCCAGTTTGAGTAGTACAAGTCAGTGCTCAGTGACTGACTCAGTGACCATGAGGAACCAGTGATTGATCTCCCTCATAGGTGTGCCTCTGACTGATTTTCTTACATCTGCAGTATCAAAGACTGTCGATGGTAATGTGCTGGCTTATACATTTTGACCGTTTCTGTGTCACCAGGGAATCAAAGAAAGCCTTGCGCGTGCTGGAAGGCGCTCTCCTGGCCCCCACGCCACGAAGCGTGTCAACAAGGGCCGTCACTCCCAAACCGTTCACACCTCGCAGGGCAGGAGTTCTGTCCCCCATGATGGGGTAAGAAGGAGGGAATCCTGCGTCTGCTGACCGGTCACCAGTCCTGACAGACACGAGACAGCCTGCTCGTCTTGCCCTGTCCATATCCTAGGTCTGGCACAACCAGATGAACAAATCTGAAGAGGATCTACAGAATATTAATTTTCGTCTGCAGTCAGTCGGAAAAAGTGTGTGATTGACAGAATCAAACTGAGTCATGTTCAATGCAAACATGTCGCCGTTTTTGTTTGTTTGTTGTTGTTGTTGTTTTTTAATGGCGGCCAGCGGTTTGTCATACTGCGTTTATTCTAACGTTTATCCTTATTCTAACGGACAGCATAGTGCATACTTCTACCGTCACTATGTGGAACTGAAAGAGGCTAAGCGCCATGGGCTTGAAAAGTGTTTCTGCCCTTTATCGAGAGGTCGGTGGAGTTGGCATTTCAGGTTATTCAGTTATTGGTGAACTGACAGGTAACTTGACAACCTTGTTAAGATTTGTTTGACATTTTCCTGTCACACTGTAATCAGAGAGTATCCGTTAAAGTATGGCTGACTGAATGCTTGTTAAATTATTTATTGTAAGTCAATGTTCTTAATGTTGCAATATCTAGTGTAACCGCGGCTGAAGTCATTTTGATCTGATGTGTGATGAAAAGATCAGAAAAATATTTACACACACTCGGACCAGGGCGCGCGAGCGTACACACACACACACACACACACACACACACACACACACACACACACACACACACACACACACACACACACACACACACACACCGGCACACACACACACACACACACACACACACACACACACACACACACCGGCCACGCCGATTTAAAGCACTGCATTCAGAACTCTCGTTCTTGAAAGCATTTCCTGTGAAACACCGACAGCAGTGTAATTTGAGCAGCACTAGCCATTATAAACATATCACATATATATTTGAAGGCCAGGGTTTCTGCCGCTTGTTATTGAACAGGCGCGTGTGGGTCCCAGAATAGCAATGTGTTAGTGTAGGGTTTATCCAGGTGTTTGCTCAGGAAATGGAATCACTGCACTTGGAATCGGGCATAGTGGCTTTGTTTGCGGCCCCTATTACAGACACACACACACACACACACACACACACACACACACACACACACACACACACACACACAGCTGACACCTTGTTTTTTTCCTTAAAGTACAGGACGATTGACCTCTGCTCAGGAAATCAGCCGTCTCGCATACAGTACCCTTGACTGAGGGCAAAAAGTATCTGTTGACCTAATGTCCCGTGCTCTGCTGTTGTGCCTGATCGTGCACTTAATATCCTCGACGCTACAGACTACTTGGTCTCTGCTAGTGATTGCTACCAGCACAGTGTCTAAGTACAGTGGCTTTTTTTTTTTTTTCTTTCCCCTCTTTCTTCTTCTGTATTGGTTTTCCCCCTTTTTTTCAAAGAAAAATTTCCTTATATTTGTTTTAGTAATTCTTTTATTTTATTTGTTATTTATCTATTTCTCGTATCCATTTATTTCTTGTATTTATTTTATTTGTTGATTTGGTTTAATTATGTATGTTACGATCAAAATTGTATTTTTACTATTATTTGTTTTCCGTTAGTGTATTAAAAAATTTTTCTTGTATTTATTTCATTTTATTGTTTTATTCTATGTGTTATTTCTCTTTGTATTTATCTATTTCAGGTGTTAATTTTATTTATTGATTTATTTACATATGCTGTGATCAAAATCGTTTTGTGCTCTGCTGTGATAAAATGTTTGGAATAAAACACACTGCTGTGGACGTGCGGAGTTGTTCCCCTTTTGTGGCCTTGCTGACGTCGCGACGTGCCACCTTGTTTGGTCTTGCTGTCTATTTGTTTCTGTATTTGTAGTCAAACAACCCATGGTTGGTTGATGGATCTGGCTGCTCGCAGTATAGCGTCTAAGTACCGTTACTGTAGGTGAATAAGTTGACAGAACTGCATTTTTTAAGTCTTTTTTAGTGTGTTTTTTTTTTTTTTTTTTAATTTTGCTGTTGATCAAATCGCTTTTCGCTATGATGTGATATACTGTTCTGGACTAGACCACTCTATATATGAGCATTCGTGTGTGTTTGAATGGCGGAATATTTTTTGCTTTTTATTGCAGTGTCCATGTCCAGCGTCTTGTTTGTTCTTGGTTGTCTGGGTCAGTGCTTAAATAGCACATGCTTGGTTGATTGGTGTGGGGTGAGTGTTTGGGAGTACTACGATGCTTGGTTGATTGGCGTAGGGTGAGTGTTTGAGAGTTCTACGATGCTTGGTTGACTGGATGGTTTGATCGATTGGTTGGTTGGGTTTGCGAGAGTGAATGAGTGAGTGATGCTTTTGATGTATGCCTGTGCTAGTTCTCCCCCTTCTTTTTCTTCACTCCCCCCCCCTCCCCCACCCCCATCCACAATCCCTCACCCATCATGTCCAGGTTCCCTCCGTCTCCCCCCCCCTCTCTCTCTCTCGCTCTGTCTGCCTCTCTCTCTCTCTCTTCTATAACGCCTTCACATACACATTTGCGCGCGCGCACACGCACACACACACACACACACACACACACACACACACACACACACACACAAAGAGTCAAAAGTCCTACTGTGACCCTATGGACCCTCTCGTCACACTGCTGTCAGCTCCGCACGTTTCCACTTATCGGCAAAGTTAGCACTTCACGACAATTGAATCCATTTTTGCGGTACTTCTACTAATCAAATTTCGGACTAGACTGACGCTGCTTCAGTCCTAGTGGGAAGGTCTCTCTCGGTGTTTCGTCACCGTAAAATTGCGTTTCAAGATGAAAGTACTGATGTCACAGCGGACGGGATCTAGCAAACTGAAGTCAGGACACGCCCCTGACGCACCACTTAGTCCTCCCTCTGGGACTGCTTTTTTTTTTTTTTCTTAAATTTTCTTTTTAAAAGTTGAAAACTTTCGACTGTCATAGTTTTGACCTCATAATCTCTAAAATTGTGTGTTGGAAAATCTAATTCCCCTTGCCATCAAACTAATGGCACAAGCGTCTTCAGCCCTACCCGGAGCGGAAAAGGTTGTCTGGTGTTTGAAACTGATGGGACTACCGCTTTCATTTTGATTTGCCGGCCACTTATTTCCGGGAAAGTTTTTTTTTTTTCTCTCTCATTTTAGAAGCTCTTAATACGGCCCCCTTTAGTGAAGTGGTTAGCACTTCGGGCCATGGACCGGGAGACCCGGGTTCGAGTCCCAGCCGAGTTAAGCGGGACTTTTCCTACCCAGAGCGGGTGTGCTATGGGCCCAGTGGGGAGGCTGTTGCCACACAGCCGAGATTCACCCAACTCACGGGTGCGAGTTTGGGGGTGCTTCCCTTGGTATGACACGTCTTATGATATGGTGCCGTCGTTCCTGGGCCTGGTTAACGCCGGGTTATTCATGACAGGAAGCGTGGAATGCGGCCCTGTCCCGCAGTCCCAAACCACACGGACCTCCATAGCATCATCTTACCATCGTCCTCTCTACCATCATGCATAATAAAAATTGCCCCAGCTGCCGAGCCCTCCGTGGATTATGCCCGTGACCTTGGAGGAACACCACTGGAGCAGGTAAAGAGCTGGGGCAGGAAAAAACAAAACAAACCCAAACACGCAGCAAATAAATGGACCGAAGACAGATACCAGCGAGGGCTGTGAATATTGAACATCAGTTTGTCTAGTTGCTCCATAAACTCATTCCCATCTTTCGATAGTTATCCAGGTTCGTTATGAGCTCTTGTAACGCAATCACGTCTGAGTTAACGCGCTCGTTGGTTAGCTCAATTCGTGCTGGTGATCATTCCACGATGATCCGGGCCATGTCGATGATCACATGCCTTTGAAACAGCGTTTGAATACAGTTTGCGAAGGTCGCTGACCTCATCAGCAGGTGACGAATTTTGCATTCATCCAGTTTCATTTAGCACAATGATCACCTCGAAGTCAACAAACACAGACACTTCATGGCCTTAGTATCGCACCTTTTCGACGTCTGCACAGCTGCAGCACTGATCTCACAGTCTTGTACTGAGCCAGCAGAGCCCGTATGTAAAAGTCGAGGTTAGGGCTTTTAGCCCCGGGCTGGAGTCTAACCTCGAACTAAACTAGCTCTAGGGTTATTTTTATTTATTTATTTTTTTTTAAGATCAGGAAGCGGGCCCATTCCAGCAGGGTGCCTGAGCCGTCATAGAAGGATCCCCCCTCCCCCCCCCCCCTCCGCTTTCTTCGCTTCCTTTTTTTTTTTTTTAAATTTCATTTTGCTTTTGGGATTTCTTTTGTCCTAGTCTGGGTCAGATCCGTAGCCGTCGACTTTTACATACGGGCCTTGCAGGCTACGGGAAAAGGGAAAAGCAAGAGGTCCTCCCCCCCCCCCACACACACACACATACAGATGCTCAGACACAGAGACGAACACACACACACACACACACACACACACACACACACACACACGGATTTGACACATAATCTCGCTCAGACCTGCAAGTCCGTAAAGCCCAGCCACAGTAATATATGTTGTGTCGTGTCCACTGAGTACTAAACAGACTGAATTTGTCCTTGCCGCATCCTGGTTCTTTTGGTGTGTGTCTGTTTGTAGCCTACGGTTGAAACCAGGAAGCTCCTTGGGAGAATCCCTTGAACAGGGATAGTGATATTTATGAAGGCACTGAGTGTTAAACAGGGAGTTATTTGCCATGCACAGTGGTCGACGGAACTGGACAGAAACTGGCTAAGGGGGGAAGGGGTGGCACTTGCTGACAGAAGCTATCAACATTCATGGTTTCCCCACCAGATGCAATCTTGGATCTGACAGCAGAGTGAGAGGGTCGGACGCTCGATTGGAAGCGTCTCTCTCAATATAAATGTTCCTTTTATGACTGTCCGCATGTAGACATTCTTAACGAGCAGCCTAAGGGACATGGATCACGGTAACTTAAAGGTCGATATTTCGTCAACAGCCTTGAACTGGATTTCTGGTTGGTTGTTTAAGGGTTTAACTCTGTCTATGCTGAGAGATCAGTTTTTTCCCCTGTAGCATAACAACAAATGGTTATTTCCCTTTGGTAGAAACCCGTTTTGCTAACGCTGTATTTAGTTACGCACTTTACGATGTCATAACTGATAATAAAAGATAGAAAGCTTGCGATCCCGTAAATAGGACCTCTGCAACCAATCGTTGTGAACATGAGGGCACCAAATGGTGACCTTAGCATCGAGAGAGTTTTTGTGCTTTTTGCTCCCCCTCCACATACGGTTAATAGGTGTTTAGGGGAGACCATTATGCCCGAGGCTAATATTGGATATATAGACATTTTGCAGCCTCGTGCATTTGTATTCTTTGACCTGCACAGTTAAATCTTCTCTCGGCACAGGCTGGCATTGTGCAAACACAAGCCACGCGCGAGGCGAAGAGCACTGCGTCTGCCGGCTACAGGGCTCCGTGCGGCGGGCATACGTTCACTAGGAGAGCTTTGGATCGTTAAAATTCTCGTTCACACAACCAGCAGACGTCAGAGTTTTTTTTTCCATTCAGAGCTTTGCTTGTAAATCAGATGAGACTATTTCGAGCGTGCATGCGCACCAAGCGCAACTGTGCCTACAGAAAAATTTGCCTCCCTTGAAGACTAATAACCTCTCGGAATAGGTGCGTACAAACAAAAAAAGAAAAAAAAGAAAAAAAGGCTGCTAATAGAAATTACAACATTGAAAAGGTCATGAGATACACATGAACCCGGTCTGTCACTGCCAGTCTAGCCCCGTTCAAGAGAGGTGCATGTGCAGAGATGAGAGCAGTCAGTCTGGCGGCGGACGTCCGCCTAAAGGCCATACTACAGTGCGCGACAACTCCTGCTTTGTAATTATCTCCCCCTACCAGTGTCCTGATCTGTCTGCTCGTCTCCAAATGACAGGCTGTTGACTGGAAGATGGCGCCTTAATTGCTGACAATCTCAGAGTGGAGAGCTCTGGCAGGAAAGCGGAAATGGCGGCGGTCAAAGCTGTGCTTGTTGAGCATGGAGGGAAAGTGAGTTGCCTCCTCTTTCGTTAAGTGTCACGTGACAAACAACCGCTGACACCGACCCACTCTGCAGGGAAATGAGGCAAGCGAGAAGTGTTGTGAACAATTTTATTTTAGCTGAAGTTCTACCTCTTCGCCGTTGAATAATGAAGTGCCGCTCAGTCTCTATTTCAGTCTCTGTGTCTCGATCGTTAGCTCAGAGAGAGAGAGAGAGAGAAAGAACACGGCGCTTTTTGTTTTGTTTTTCAACTTTGAGAAGTTAAAGCTTCAACATGTACTTTTAGCCGTTTAGCTTCCAATTCGGCCGTGTAGTTTCCACCGGCCACCTGGTCACAACCCGAAAGAGGGACGTGGGATATTTAGCGTGCACATTTGATACCAGGCCAGTGTCTGAGGATTCACCCTCCCCCCCCCCCCCAAAAAAAATGCCATAAACGTAGAGGCGGTCTACAGTGGAATAAGGGAATGCCCTCATTAACCAAGGGAATGCTGCCGTTAAACCACTTCCCCGGTCATTCCCATCGGCAGTACATGCACGCCTTGAAATGTTCTTTATCTCAGGCCGAGACGCACAGGCCGTGAATGAGAACGTGAAAAGCTTCGTTAGCTGTCATATCTTACGCTGAGGAGGAGGCAGCCTCTGACAGGTGATCCCCCCAAACTGCCGCGTCGTGTGTATTTTTGCAGTTGTGTGGGGGATAGTTTACATCACTACCGTCGTCTGGCAAAACGTCCTAAGCACTTATCAAATGCGTGGCGCTGAAACCCTTTTTCTAGATCTCCAGGGACTGAGGACGATTGAGGGGTAACTCAGAAATCAGTCCAGCTCCGTGCTCGGAAATCTGTTCTGCAAACTGCCCGAGAAACTGACGAGCACTGGAGCGACAATGGCCAGCAGCATTTCCTCCTCATAGGCTGTAATGACACACTTAGTTTGACTCTAAGGCTCAGTTGGTATAGTCCGCCCGTTAGAGAGTGCAAATGTATACCAGTCATGGGCAGGGGCAATTAATTCCAGTCGTCCACCGGCTAACGGGGGCGACTGTATCCCCGCAAGAGGGCGCAAATGTACTCCGGGGTCTGGCGAGGTGAAGTCACGTGGCCGCTGACTTCGTTCTACGACTTTACTTCATGCGAAATATCGACGGAATTGACTGGTATACATTTGCACCCCCTAACGGGCGAACTATACCAACTGAGCCGTCACGAGTATGTGCATACATACTGCTACACTTAGCTTGTATCTAATATGCAGCTATTTCTTCTGTGATTATGCGGTATTGAGATCTTGCGCATAACATCATCAAAACGTTCGGACGGGCTTTAGTCTGCATGATCACCAGGCGTCTCTGTTGTCATTGGCCAGCAGAGCACAATGTGTACCACGTGATTCGCAATGTGCAAGAGCAATATACGTGATGGCAGACTTAGATTTAATCTAACTGTAATCTTGAAAGTCTTATATTTTTAAATAGCATGTCTCCAATCATTTTCAATGGCGGGGACGTTAACTTTTAGTTCATCATCATCATCATCATCATCATCATCAGGATTGAATCTAACGCACATCATTTCCGGGGAAACTGCACCTCAGGCTCCGCATGTAGAAGTCGAGGTTAGGGATTTTAGCCCCGGGTTAGAGTCTAACCTCGAACTAAACTAGCTCTAGGGTTAAATTTTCTGTTGTTTTTTGTTTTAAATCGGGAAGCGGGTCCATTCCAGCAAGATGCCTATGCCGTTATAGAAGGACTTTTGTCTTTCTTCGCTTCCTTCTGTATTTAATTTTGTTTTGGGGTTTCTTTTGTCCTAGTCTGGGTTAGGCCCGTAGCCGTGGGCGGTTAAATTAACCTCGATTTTTACATTCGGGCCCTGACCGAGCACGTAGAACGTCATTTTATGGATGTAATCATCCGCCGGAAACATGCAGCGGAAACTGAGGTAGCAGCGATCAGCGTTTCCTCTTACTCTATGCATCGTACGTAATGACACACTTAGCTCGAATCTGACGCTCATTGGTTCCGGGAGACTGCACCTCGGGCTGATGTCTAGAGCAGAACGCCGGCCATTGATACGTCGTCGTTTACGTAGTCGTCCGCCAATTTGCGAGACAAAACTCGGTTTGATCATTTTCAATAATAATGTGACTGAAATTTAAACACGCGCACCGGGAAACCTTTCTAATCACCGATTCTAAAATGAAAAGTGTCAAAAAGAAAAATAGGACATTTCATTTCAGGTTTTTTGGGGTTTTTTTGGTTTTGTTTTTCACTCTACTGTAGATAAGCAGAACTTGCGTCAGAGCCATGATGGCGTGAAATAGGGCTGCCATCGGGAGTACTGGGGGCCTCGGTCTTGTCCTGGAAAGGATGGAACGTGGAGGGAGTGTGGGTGATTTGTGTGGGTGTAAATAGTAACATTGTCCGTGGACACTACACGAGGAGAGCCCCCCCCCCCCACCCCCGTCTCCCGCCACACACGCCCCCGGCACACCCCCTCCCCCCTCCCGCCTGCCACACACACACACACACACACACACACACACACACACACACACACGCACACACAACCTAACCCTCAAACGCCCGTCGACTACCCCGGGGAAAGCCCACACGCGCGTCTTTCCACGTGTCGGAATTCTTACAATTGTAGTTTCTGAAATTGTTCACATGTTAGCCTGAGGGTTCAAGATCTGTTTCCACTCGTTCATCAGCTGATCCTTTTTCGTTTTCTTACCTGGCGGTATATTGTGCCTTGTTAGCCGACGGTATAGTAATCAGCTGATGGTATGGTCAGTAGCTGACGATACAGCACCGATGATACAGGAATTAGCTGATGGCATGGTTATTAGCTGGCAGTGCGGTGATTAGCTGAAATGACAACCAGCAGATCAACAAACACAAACAGCGTACACAAGTTCATAATCGTAATGTACTGCAGATCCAGTCATAGACATAGTAGCCCTGGACTTTCCGTGACTCAGTTAAGTACTTGCCTAGCCGGCCGTTCAGCGCGTGAGGGATTATAGTGGCCTGGCGCAAAAGAAAATGGTTCAGTTGTCAATGTCAGGTAGGTGGTTTTCATTGTAACAGGGGACAGTATCTCATCGGGAACAGGGCAAATGCAGGCACACAATCATGCATCCACTGACCTCCACCCACTGAACTCCACGCACACAGACACACGCATACACACAGATTTCAGTTGTTGTTGTTGTTGTTTTTACATTTTCTGGTGGTTGTTTGATAGTGTTTATAAACGTTAAATTCTATTGCTGGTGAATTTGTCAATGAAATACGAGCGCATTTCAGCTTATTAATTGTGGATCGTTTGATCTCAGCTGATTTACTATGGACAATTTCATTTCGTTTGACTTATCGTGAATTGTTCGATTTTGGCTAATTTATTGTTCATTGTGAGTTCGGGTTGTGAGTTCGAATCCCGGCTGGCCTTTTTCTCGTTTCCCCATCTTTGATATCACCCATACGTGGTGGAAAAGGACGTTAAACTCCCAAACACCCACCCACCTACCCACCTACCTACCCATATTAAACGTCAACGGAACAACGCCGTGTCGCCTTGTCTGTTACAGGTTGTTCGACAGATTGACTCTTGATTGGGGGGGGGGGGGCACACACACGCACACACGCTAGATAGACCGGGTAATATTTTCGTTTCAGTTCCGCAAGCCATTTCTGGTGGTGCTCAGCCAATGATCCACGTCTAGAGTGAACCCGAAAACCTGGTCAGAACTATTACTCGCTTCGGCCACCACAGTCCGCGCTACATTTCCTGTACTGTCTCACTATCTGGTCAATACGGAATCAAACATGGCGAGGAAAAATCGTCGGCTATCCTCTCGAATGGAACAAAAGCCCTTGCTGCGATTTATTCAGTCAGTTTTACTGCCAGAGTATGCTTGCCGTAAACCCTACGTTATTCTTGACCATTCTAGACTGTTCTTTTGCGTCGCCACAAATTTCCCGTTTCCTACCGGTTCTGTAGAGGCATGGACTCCAAGCCAAGACGTATCATTGGCTTGGTTCCCGAGTTAGGCATACACACGCTAGATAGACCGGGCGACATTTTCGTTTCAGTTCCGCAAGCCATTTCTGGTGGTGCCCAGTCAATGATCCACGTCCAGAGTGAACCCGAAAAACCTGGTCAGAACTATTACTCGCTTCGGCCACCACAGTCCGCACTACATTTCCTGTACGGTCTCACTGTCTGCCTTTGATATACTGTCCAAGTCTCTGCGTGTCATTCGCTTCCCTAGTTACCTTCAGACCATTTTACTGGCTTCGGATTCTGCCATTGGAGGCCCTGGACGTAAGAGCTTTTTCCCCCAGTCTTTTTGTTATTGGCATTGCTACCTATCTCTTGCGAACAGCCCTCATCAAAACTACACGCACGTGTGTGTGTGTGTGTGTGTGTGTGTGTGTGTGTGTGTGTGTGTGTGTGTGTGTGTGTGTGTGAGAGAGAGAGAGAGAGAGAGAGAGAGAGAGAGAGAGAGAGAGAGGACAATGATAATAATCTTTATTTTCCAACGGCTAAAGTTTTGGCATAAATACCACGTTCGAACTTGCAGTTGCTAAACTACGAAAATATGAACAAAGGAAAAAAATCTAAAAACTACAGGAATATAAAGAAGAAGAATAAGAGGAGGAAGAAGAAAATGTAGAAGTCCATTACACACACTTCAAACTCAATACACACACACACACACACACACACACACACACACACACACACACACACACACACACACACACACACACGCACGCACGCACGCACGCACGCACGCACGCACAGAGCAATATATTTGAACAATATATGTTGCTCACACGAGCTAACGTGGCGGAGAGAGAGAGAGAGAGAGAGAGAGAGGCACATATTTTTTGGGAAGGGTGGGAGTGGGGGGGGGGGAGGTGGAGGACGTCGTTACCAGGACGTGAACTTTCCCCAAAGTTTCGCGGTCACCGGATTTTTAAATTCTGGGTTACTTCGTAAGAAAATCCCTACTACTTCCTTTTCTGAGACGCAAAATCAACGATGAAATCACCGTAGATCTCTGCTGTTGCCGCTGCTGCTGGACCCGAAGCTGGGAAACTAGGTGTCTCTTTCCAATTATAACTGCCGCTGCGCCCGGCACGAGTTGCCAGCCCTGCCCATTAGCTGGAGATGTTGAGACCGGAAATGCTGAAGGAAGTGACGCTAGGGTGCGAGCGTTGAGCGCCATCTGGTAAGTGCTGGACGAGACACTAGCACTTCCGGCGCCCAAGTCACGTAGGGCGGGCGATTCATGGTCGGTCAGGTAAAACAGCAGAAACCAAAAAAATACATAGGGAAACAATTGAATGTAGCGCTGCTATCGAATTTTTTCTTAAAGTTATAATTTAATTTCAAACAAAATTAAACCCAAGCGCAGTGGCAGTGATCGCAAGTCCCAGTGGGCTAGGTCAGAGACCCAGCAACATACCTAATGTAATTGTATGGTAGTCACCAGTGTTCCATGTATTTCCAGGACAATGCGTGCATTGGTAGCAATAGTGAGGGCGAGGTTTCCTTGGTGAGCATGCTGGCTTAACACACATTTTGTACTGTGCACGACTATCCCAACTTATTTTTTTACTTTATTTTTTTCGGTTTCTGCCGTGTATTCGAAAATAAGGCAAGGTTAACGGTTCCTTGACGGCTATCACTGCAGCAAACACGAGTGTACTAGTAATCAAAGTGCAACACTCCCACTAAGCCAAATTTAAATCCATGCAGATATGAATTCATTATGATTTTTATTTATTTATTTATTTATTTTTTTTTTGGGGGGGGGGGGGTGAGACCACTGGTGCACAACCGCAAACGTACTTGGTATGAATTGAATCAATACGGGGGGGGGGGGGCAATGACCTTACCTTGTGCACACTGTTCCAACGCAAGTGTTCCACTCTGTGCCGTTGCGGACACCTGTTCCAGATTGTGTGTGTGTGTGTGTGTGTGTGTGTGTGTGTGTGTGTGTGTGTGTGTGTGTGTGTGTGTGTGTGTGTGTGTGTGTTAGCTGTTGAGTTAGAATGTTAGTTGTGTTCATAGCTTGAAACTGCAGAATTGCTTCCACGTTTGTTGTCGATGTTTATTGTTGTTCTCTTTGTTGTTCTTGTTTTTATGCGACTGTAGTACAGCAAAGCTTTGATTTATTTCCTTCTAGTAAATAAATCTCTGCCTATTTTATTCACAATATAAAGTTTGCACCACCACCATCAAGACTACCCCTCCCCTCCCCCCTTACCCCGGTCATTTTTTAAGCCACTATCTGGCACGAAGTCACATTTCATTTCGCACGTACAATTGCACACGAACGCTTCTGTGATTGCAGTAGGCGTACTGCACAAGAAACGCAGTTTGGGCTTATTGACAGGAAGGCACAACATTACGTCACTGCTTTCAATCGAACTGAGTGTGAACAACGGAAATGGCGTTTTGCGCAATGCCAGTCCCCCCCCCCCCCCCGTACTCCATGCGCAACCTTACTAACGATCAGCGTCAGGACCAGGGACCAGGAGCCTTTGACGTGGGCGAGATCTGGAATTACACACATGGCGTGGTTTTGGGAACCCAAACAACACGGGGGTAAAGAAGATGGCGGAGAGGGTTGTTTTTATTTTTCCCCCTGGTGCTACTACGAATCAAAAGTTTTGACCATTGCGCTCAGGCAAAGCCACGTGTTTAAAGTGAGAGCATAGAGACACGTAGCAGCGGTAAACACGTTATTGTATTGTATTGTATTGTATTGTATTGTATTGTATTGTATTGTATTGTATTGTCATTATTCCGAGCAGACATTTAATTTCCCCTTCAGGGATCAGTTAATTATTATCTCTTATTATCTCCTCTCCTATCCTCCCCTCTCCTCTCCTCTCCCCTCACCTCACCTCACCTCACCTCACCTCACCTCACCTCACCTCATCTTATCTTATCTTATCTTATCTTGAGCAGAGTAGCACTAGAAGCCCTCGCCACTTTTTTCAACACACCCCGTGTAATCCGCGCCATCTTGCCTAACCCTCGTGGGCACTGAAGACCGAACAGGCTGGTCAGCCCATGGACAAACGTCAAACGGAGAGATCAAACAGCCGTGTACGTCCTATCGACTGTCGGATCCTCACCCCCTAGAACAGCAACGGGGCAAGGAAATGTAGATCCATCCAGACCCCACGGACCCCGGGCATTCTGAGCACACGCTTCGATCTTGTCGGGATGAGCCCCCAGCTGCCCTCTGCATGTGGGCCTCGATCTTGTGTGCCTAACCTTGAACACCTCGCTCCTCAGGCTTGCGGAACGTGCCGCGACCTTCTGAAAAAGGCAAAACCTGTTTGAACTCTGATAATCTAAACTGGACTGACATCAGTGCAAACATCCTCACGAAAATCTTTACAACGTCTACCGTGACTGTTCAACATTTGACAGATAGATTCCACCATTATTATTATTAGGTCGGGCATCAGCAGGACCTCCAATAGTCATTAGTAGTAGTAGAAGTAGTAGTAGTAGTAGCAGCAGCAGCAGCAGCAGCAGTAGTGGTAGTAGTAGTAGTAGTAGTAGTAGTATCATTATTACGAATATTGTTATCATTAGGTATATTTAGTAAGGAGGACTTCGCTTAGCAGCGTAACCAATTTGCATTTGCATGTAAATTATTCACCTTAGGGGTACCATTAGCTGATCGCAGCGCGTTAGCCGCTCGCGGTCTTTGTCGCGTTAGCCTAACTTATTTGTAAATGGGTTACGCTGCTCAGCGAAGTCCTTCTTTCGAAGTCCTATTAAACATGCCTATTATGTACAGTAGGACTTTTATTTTGGTAGGAAAAAAAACACGACTTTTCTGCAGAAGAACACTAGCGATAGATGACAAAATAGCAGATTTCCTGCAATAAAGGGCACTTTACTGCACAAAAGGCACTTCTATGCAGAAAATGGCCAATCGACAATCCTGGGTTTTTGTTTGTTTGGTTGGGTTTTTTTTTTTCTTTTTAGAAGAACGGCAATTTTGGCAACATCTTTTTTTTGTTTTTTTTGTTTTTTGTTTTGAAAATCCTTTTTCAGAAAAAGATTGTAGGAAAAACGTCTTTCGCTATAGTGTTTTCTGCAGAAAAGTCACTTTTAGCCGGAAAAATGTTACGGTACTTTGTTATTTCCGATTTTGTCGAGTTTTCTGCAGAAAACCATTTTTTTTCTCGCAGAAAAATAAAGACGAAATTTCTGAAGAAAAACTGAATTTTCGATTTTGTTTTTTTTTTGTTTTTGCGGGAAACAACAACAACAAAACCCTGCTATTCTTTCGGCAATGATAGATACCTGCTTCTCGTATACTTCGTGCTCCTCGTAAACCTATAAGTCACGGGGTTCACCCCTGTGATATAATGGGACAAAAACTGAAAACGATAGCAATACCATTGCCTCGCGTCTAGACTCTCAACCAAGCGCCCCATACCAGCAGCTCTTTCTCTTTTCCAGTCTCTCCACTCACTAGTGGGTCGGGCATCAGCAGGACTGCCAATGCAAACCCGTCCTCAGTTCCAGCGCGGCAAATCCCCAACGCCGTAGGGGCACAGTGCGGCGTCATTGTGAAACTAAGATGGTTGAAACTAGAAAGGTCGGTCTGTAGAACTATATCGAATCACGGGAAAACTGCAGCCCCTGGTCAGAGATATCGTATTCTGTTTCCAAAGTCGTTGCTCCTTGATCTTCTGCGGATTGCGGGTTTTTGCCGAAGACTGACCAAAGGGGAGCTAAATCTTGCCAATCCGCTTTCCTCCCCTCACCAACTAACAGCCTGACGCTCAGCGCTCGATACAGACGCACCGGATCTGCATACACGACACGTTCAAGATGGGTACTCTTGTACTGTAGTCAGATACCATAGTTACATTGCACAGGAACTTGTAGATTGTCAAAATTAAAAAGAAAAATTTGCTGAAGTCGCCCGGTTTGTGAGGTTTCTGCACGGCACAGTGCCTGAGTCACGAGGGAATTCCGCAGCGCGCGGTCAAGGTCGGCGATGAGTTAAATGAGGAAAAGCCGACCAAAATAATAATAATAATAATAATAATAATAATCGCATTAATATAGGCGCTTTATCACGGGGGAATTCCACAGCGCGCGGTCAAGGTCTGCGATGAGTTAAATGAGGAAAAGCCAACCAAAATAATAATAATAATAATAAGCGCATTAAAATAGGCGCTTTATCACGGGGCAATTCCACAGCGCGCGGTCAAGGTCTGCGATGAGTTAAATGAGGAAAAGCCAACCAAAATAATAATAATAATAATAAGCGCATTAAAATAGGCGCTTTATCACGGGGCAATTCCACAGCGCGCGGTCAAGGTCTGCGATGAGTTAAATGAGGAAAAGCCAACCAAAATAATAATAATAATAATAATCGCATTAATATAGGCGCTTTATCACGGGGGAATTCCACAGCGCGCGGTCAAGGTCGGCGATGAGTTAAATGAGGAAAAGCCGACCAAAAGACTACTACTACTACTACTACTACTACTACTAATAAGCGCATTAATATAGGCGCTTTATCCGAAATATCTGACTCAAAGCGCCGCGGGCTAAACCCAACACGCACGCTCACGCGAATCACACGGCACAGTGCCTGAGTCACGGGGGAATTCCGCAGCGCGCGGTCAAGGTCGGCGATGAGTTAAATGGGGAAAAGCCGACCAAAACACTAATAATAATAATAAGCGCATTAATATAGGCGCTTTATCCGAAATATTTGGCTCAAAGCGCCGCGAGCTAAACCCAACACGCACGCACACGCGAATCACACGCATTCTCTCACACACTGGACATGAACACATTAGAATTACGTGGTGCGAAGGGCCAGCCCAGCAATTTAAGGTTTGAATTTTTTTTTTAAATTGCATTATTTTTTTTAATTTTGTGGGCTGAACATTTCCAAAGCAGAGGGGGAGGAAGTCGGAATACCCGGAGAGAACCCCCGACGGTCGGCCCGAATGAACGGTGCCACATACGAGAAAGAAAAATTCTTCGCCCCGAGTGGGACTCGAACCTGACCTCTCGACGTGGTGACTAAGTCTTAACCACTAGACCACCGACCGCCCCTACAAACTAGAAACTACAAACCCTAGACTACAAACCACGTAAAGGGATTTTTTAAAAATATTTTTTTTAAAAATCAAGCTCAACCATACCCGTGGTGGCGAGGCAAGGTTGGGACGTGCTTCCTCTTTGCAGACAGATCGAATTTCCTCACACGGACAGCAAAGTATTGAAAACTGGGGAAAAAAGGTTAAAAAGAATATCGGAGCGGCGACTGCAATAAACGCAGATTTTTTTTTTTTTTTCTGCCGAGATTCAAAGCCATCACATCGCTTCTACAGCCTTAGAGAGCAGGCGACTCATCTCGTGATGGGATATCTCACGAATTTCAAGTGATCCTAGTTTGACTGTCAGCATTTTCTCACAGTCCTCTGATCCTCCCCCAGCACCGACCCAGTCCCCGCCCCCGTCCCCATTACCCCGTCCCCTTCCCTCTCCACACGTCCCTACCAACCTTCCATTTTTTTTTTTCTGGGTTTGAAATTTCAGCGAAGTTCTTAGAAGCATCCTTCAGGCAAAGCTGATTGCTGAGTTGATAAATCACTAGATGAGACAGATCACTTCGTGGAAACTGTTCGATTAAATTAAATGATGGGCTAATCAATCTACCCAAAGACAGCGGCGTACTGGCATTTATTTAGATGCAACCTGACTGCAATATTTTTTTATTTATATATTTTTGTGTGTGTGTGTGTGTTTTGTTCTGGATTTTGTTGTTGTTAGATTTATGTACATTTTACATTACTGAAAAAAATCCACCATTAATAATAGTTTAGTTTTTAGTTTAATCCTCTTTATTCCCTGGGGAACATAGGGCTGCAACCACACTCCGCCAGCGCACTCGGTTCTGGGACGCCCTCTTTAGTTCGGCCCACGTCGTTCCGGCGGCCTTGGCTTCAGCGTCCGTACTCCTCCGCCAGGTCTGCTTCGGTCGGCCCACTTTGCGCTTTCCCTGGGGGTTCCAATCAAGGGACTGCCTGGTGACATTTGATGTTGACTTTCGCAGAGTGTGTCCGATCCATCCCCATTTCCTTTTCTTGATCTCCTGCTCGATGGGGACCTGTCTTGTTCGCTCCCAGAGGTCTTGGTTGGTGATCACCAGTGGGTATCTGATGTTGAGAATGTTGCGGAGGCATCTGTTGATGAAGGTTTGCAGCTTGTGGGAGCTTGTCTTGGTGGTGCGCCATGTCTCCGAGCCATAGAGTAGGACCGACTTCACATTTGAGTTGAAGATCCGGATCTTGTTTCGCAGGGATAGGGCTGTGGATCTCCAGATGGGGCGCAGAGTGCGAAAGGCATGTCTGGCTTTGTTGGTGCGGCTCTTGATGTCCTCGTCCGTTCCTCCATCCTTGCTGACAACGCTGCCGAGGTAGATGAACTTGTCCACCTCTTTGATGTCTTCCTGGTGCAGCTGGATGGGGTCGTGCTGTTTGTGGTTGACTCTCATGACTTCGGTCTTGCTGATGTTGATCTTGAGGCCGGTCTTCTCAGCTTCTTCGGCGACTCTGTTCAGCTTCTCCTGCGCATCTTGTTGTTTGTGGGAGAGGAGGGCAATATCGTCCGCGAAATCCAGGTCCTCGAGCTGTTTGCTGAAGGTCCACTGGATCCCTGTCCTCTTGCCGTCGGTGGCTTGCCTCATGACCCAGTCGACCACCATCAGGAAGATTGTGGGTGACAGGATGCAGCCTTGACGAACGCCGGTCCGTACTGTGAATGGTTCTGTCAGTTTCCCGTCGTGGATTACCTGGCAGGTGGCATCTTCGTACAGCTGTCGGATGATGTTGACAAACTTTGGTGGAAAACCGTAGTGAGACATCAGCTTCCAGATGACCTCCCTGTCAACACTGTCGAACGCCTTCTGGAAGTCAACGAAGGTGCTGTACAGGGGGGTCTGCCACTCCAGGGACTGCTCGATGATGATCCTCATCGTGGCTATGTGATCAGTGCAGGATCGGTCGTTGCGGAATCCTGCCTGTTCCTCCCGGAGTGTCTTATCCAGCGCGGTCTTCAGCCTCTCCAGGATGATCCTGGTGAGAACCTTCCCTGGTATGGACAGGAGCATGATGCCTCGCCAATTGCTACAGGATGAGAGGTCCCCTTTCTTTGGCAGCTTTACCAGGTGTCCCTTCTTCCAGTCTTGTGGCACGCTCTCGCTCTCCCAGATCTTCCTCAGGAGCGGGTGCAGCATGTCGGTGGAGGTCTGGATGTCGGCCTTGAGGGCTTCTGGTGGTATGCCGTCGGGGCCTGCTGCTTTGCCAGACTTGAGGGACTTGATGGCTTTGATGATCTCTGTCTTGGTAGGGGGGTTGGTGCTGATGTCGAGTAGCTGGGCTGCCGGTGGTATGTCAGGTGGGACTGGTGGTGGAGGCCTGTTGAGCGTTTCCTTAAAGTGTTCAGCCCACCTTGTCCTTTGGTCTTCCTCTCTGGTGATGATTTGTCCGTTCTTGTCTTTGACTGGTCTGGTGGGGTTGTTATTTTTCCCAGAGAGTGTCCTTGTTATTTCGTAGAGCCGTTTCATGTTCCGTTGTCCTGCTGCTGTTTCTGCTTCTTCTGTGAGGTCGTTGATGAAGTTCCTCTTGTCGTTCCTTGCGCTCCTCTTGACCTGCCGGTTGATGTCCCAGTATTGAGCCTGCAGGTCGCGCTTGTGGTCTTGGTCGTCAGTGTGGTTGATCAGGTCTTTCAGGCGTTTCCTCTCTGTGATGAGGTCCCAGGTGTCAGATGTAAGCCACTCTTTGTGTTGTCTCGTCTTCTTTCCCAGCACTTCCCTGCATGTTGCTGTCCAGGTTTCTCGCAGGTCATGCCAGTGCTCCTCGATTGTCTCTTCAGGTAGTGTGTCGAGAGCGCTGAATCTGTTCCTCAGCTCACATCTGAAGGCGTTGGTCTTGACGCTCTCCTTCAGACTGTGCACGTTGTACTTGTGGGATGGTCTGTCCGCCTGGTCTCTGTAGGCCTTCAGCTTGATCTTGATCGCTGCAATGACGAGGTGATGGTCTGAGGCTGCATCAGCTCCCCGCTTTGCTCGGACGTCCAGCAAGCTTCTTCTCCACTTCCTGCCGATGGTGATGTGGTCGATCTGGTTTACAGTTCTTCCGTCCGGTGATGTCCAGGTGGTTTTGTGGATGGTCTTGTGCGGGAAGATGGTGCCTCCGATGACCAGGTCGTTGGTGGTGCAGAATTCTGTGAAGAGCTCTCCGTTCTCGTTCTGTGTCCCTGTTCCGTGTTTGCCCATGATGAGTTCTCTGTCTGTGTTGTCGGTGCCCACTTTGGCGTTGAGGTCTCCCATGAGGATCTTCAGGTCTCTTCTCGGTGCTTTGTCGAGGACGGCTTGGAGCTGCTCGTAGAAGTTCTCCTTTTCTTCCTCGTCCGCCACGTTGGTGGGGGCGTAGCACTGGAGGATGGTGACTTTCCTGCCCTTAGAGTTGAATCTGGCGCTCAGGATCCTTGGTGACACTGGTTCCCAGGACAGTAGTGCTTGTGTTGCTTCAGGTGTCATCAGCAACGCTACTCCGTGCATGTGTGGCTGGCCGTCTTCGTGTCCGGAGTAGAGGATGGTGTCTCCGGAGGTGAGTCGTGTGCGTCCTGTTCCTGTCCATCTTGTCTCGCATAGGCCGAGCAGCTTCAGATTGTATCTATGCATTTCTTGACTCACTTGTGCTGTCTTTCCTGTTTCATATAGGGTTCGGATGTTCCAGGTCCCTATCCTGGCTTTGGTCTTGGCCGTCAGAAGAGTAGTCGGCGCACTGGCTCCCCGAGGGCTTTCACCAGCTCGCGTCATGGGCTCTACTAGAGAGGACTCTTCCTGGACCAAGTTGCGTTGTAGATCTGTGGTTGTAGTTTCTGTAACGTGTTCTTTTTTAAAGAGTTGGGTTGTTAGCCCTACTCAAACCACCAACCTGGAGGACCAGTGAGTGCGCTTCGTCTGGCCTCTACCCTTCGACTTGTCCAGCATGGGTGGCCCTACCAGGAGACGAATCTCCCGCCGGCATAGCTCTCGGGGTCATGGAGACACGCAAGCCCCATCTCCAACGGCAAGGATGCACTCATCGATGGGGACCATTAATAATAAATAATAATAATAAAGGGTATTTGTGGCGCCCCATCTCACAAGAGCTCAGGGCGCGTACATAAACTACACATAACATAAAAACGTATATAGCGTACAACACACACCCACACACACACACACACACACACACACACACACACACATTAATTTTTATTGTTTTGTTGCTGGTGGTGGTGGTGGTGGTGGTGGTGGTTGTTGTTGTTGTTGTTGTTGTTTGCAGTGTTAGGGTTCCGTAAGGGAAAGACAGTCTTCTCCTGGGCATACGTTGCCATGTCTCACCTACCAGTTAGGTCTAGCACCTCTTCATGGAGGCTGCTTCTATGAAGTCTGTTGAGGGAAAAATGCTCACTTCTGATTGTTCACTTCCCCAATAACAATTCTGGCCTGTTGCAATACGAGTAAGCAGTGTCCGACACTCGGGTCAGTTCAACTCAGTCCAGTATACACGAAGGGCAACACATGAAGCTCCTAAACACATACTATAGCACATCAGACTGACAGGCCACACAAACAGTCGGATTTAGCCGCTGCGCTACTGAACGGCCGTCACCAATGCCACGGCGATGAAGCGTGGGTTCGAGCCCAGGTCGAGCTTGTGATATGTGATACCGGCTTTTCCTGGCTGCCGGACTGCTCGTCGAGGGTTTCTCTCCGGGTTATCCGGCTTTCCTCCCCCAGCAAAATTGTAAAAAATAATAATAATAATAATAATAAAAGGAAGTATAGGTATTGGGTGGCGCTGCACCGCGGCGACGCGCTTCCCCCGCGGGAAGCAGCCCGAATTTCCCGAAAGGGACAATAAAGTAGTTTAAAAAAAAAAAAAAAAAACTTTTACGTCGGACTACTTACACACACACACACACACACACACACACACACACACACATCCAGTGTGCACGCTGAAAATCAGTCCTAAGTCCATCTTTCAAATAATATCAAGCTGTGCCCGGTGGCGTGGAAAACAGAAATTATTCTTGTCGCACGTGAATAGTAGAGTGGTTTGCACATGGAGTAGCGCTTAGCCACAGCCTGCTTTCACCGCAGCGACCTTCAGCCCACATACGCACGCACCTACAATGCATAACAACTGTACGTTAAGGAGGAAACAGCATCACGACATTTATCTCAGCACTCGGAAGGAACTTAAGACCCGCCTAGTATTGCACATGTATTTATCACAGCTGACCAGTTAAAATCAGCGGGTGAAAAGTGTCTGTTATTTTGGAATTTCTTAAAATAAGAACATGGAGGTGAGTGCATTCAGTACGCCAAGCTCTTTTCTCGAGCGCTTTGGTAGAGTGGTTGAGGATTTAAAATCCCTATCTCTCACGTATGGGTAATAGTTTTCAAAGACGGGGGCAACGAAGGAAAAATCAGCACAATTAATGTTTAGCTCTCAGCCGGGATTCGAACTCACTTGAAAGTACAACGCCTTACCACCTTGGCTATCTCGGTTCATTTTCTCAGTGCATAATTAAGTATTCCTCATTTGTCTTTTGTTTGAAATACACAAATCGGATCACACTTTGAAAAAGATTTTTTTTTTTTGATTAGGCGAGATTCACCTCGAAACAGCCGTTCTGGGCCCGTATGCAGGTAACCCGGAAAGAAGTCTATTCCCGGAAAGCAGCCTATTTCCGGGAATAACGCTTTACAATCCGTATGCATGGCACCTCGGATTGGCTATCCGACCTTGCGAATCGGGAATAAAGTTATACCACCTCCCGGGGTGGAATAAACCGCTATCCCGGAATAATTCGACTCAATATGGCGGCGCTTTTGGCACTGCGGCGTCGACGGCGAATGCGATTGAGAAGAAATCGAATTTTTAGGGACAGAACCCACCCGTTCGAAGTGTTCGAAGTAACACACACACACACACACACACACACACACACACACACACACACACACACACACACACACACACACACACACACACACACACACACAGAGACAGAGAGAGAGAGAACCACACATAAACAGTCACACATAGTCACACACACACACACACACACACACACACACACACACACACACACACACACACACACCACTCTTTACGTCTGTCACACACACACACACACACACACACACACACACACAAATAGTTTCACATATACCCACTTAAATAA
>JACVVK020000004.1:565000-600000 GCA_018292915.2 Batillaria attramentaria
GTCTAAGTGCTTGTCAGATGGGTAGCGCTTCTAAAGGCTCCTTTCACCAGATGGTGGTAGAGGTCTCATAACCCCTGTACGCACCACCGTCCTTTTCCCTTACCTAACCCTAAATCGCACCAGTCTAGACTGAAAACTGTGTCTGGGTCAAAGTACCGTGGTTATCTACTGTAGTCGATTACGCCAGTAAAATGAACGAAGTTATTTCGACGTCATTTTAGAGTCTTTGGGTGTATTTCCATACTTCACACGTTTGTGTTACAGCTTTCTTTTGCGAAGTGTATTAAAAATTGTCCTCTCCTGGAAGTCTTTAAGGGTCATTTCGATACTGTACATTTCACCTGGAATTTTCACTAAAATTTACACTGATGCGGAGATCGTCACCCCGTTTAACTCTTAAAAGCCCAAGCCCGACCACCTCCTGTCCACTATATGCAGGGGCGCCGGAACCGGGGGGGGCAGGGGGGGGGGGGGGGGCAGCTGCCCCCCCCCCTGTACCCAAGCAGGGGGGGCAAGAGTGTCTTTTTGCCCCCCCTGGAAAATCAGGTGACTATGGCAAGAGGGGGGGCAAAGCCATGGTCTTGCCCCCCCCCCTTCCCCTACCTCTCCCCCTACCCCTCTTAGTGCTCTCTCCTTCATCCCACCCAACTTCTGTTTTTGCGGACCGATGGCTGTCCGCTCCTCTCCTCCTCCTCGATGGCTGTCCTCCCCCCCCCCCCCCCCCCCCCCCGCTTTTCACCTTTTTCGGGCAACGTCCTGGTTCGTAAAGGATTTTTGTCTACGCAGCATTTGATCCCCCCCCCCCCCCCCGCTTTTCACTTTCTCAGTCGGGCAACGTTCCCCCCTCCGAGATTCTGCCCCCCCCCCCCCCAACATCTTCCGGCGCCCCTGATATGTTAAGACTGGTGAAAAAGAAACAACCACTGCACACCAGTAGCAGCCACCTCAAGCCACTATTACACAAGAAGAGGGCCGTTATAGGCCTTCAAGTTATAGGCCTTCGCGTTATAGGCCCGAGACCACTGCAGATTGCTTATTGGTGCTTGAAGTGGCGCCTAGTGATATGAAGATTTCAAGTAATTTTTGCTTGGGGTTTTAAGAGTTAAAGTATTGCCCCTAAGTTGAAAATGTATACCAGAAGCTTTTCATTTCTTATATCCCCCAAGAAGGAAGAAGAAAGAAAAAATATATAAAATAACAAATAAAGATTAAAACAAAGGGAAGATGATGATGGAAGGAACAAAACAAAAGGAACAAGAAAAGAAGAGAAGAGAAAAGAACAAAAACAAAAAATCAAACCTTCCAAAACGGTCCTATTTGGACCCTCTTTCTGATCCCCCCTCCCCCCCAAAAAATAATAAAAATAAGAAAACACAAAGAATAATTATATTAAAAAATCGTTCGCGACTGCATCCCCAACGCATTTTAACAGAAAAGGATAATATTATGCACTTGTGGCCTGATGCATGACAAGAGACTTAGCTTTAGTACCTGAAATAATCGTTAACTTGCCTGTCCCCGTTTGTGTATTTCGCACTAATCGTTCAGTGTCAGCTTAGTCAAGCTAGTCTCCGACTTACGTCCTACATCTCTCCGTGTATCAGCCCCGATCTGAAAACACGACTCGCACTTGAAAAGACTGGCTGTTCTATAGGTCCTTTTGTTGTTGTTGTTGTTGTTGTTTGGCATATTACAAATATACATACAGACATTACACAAACACAAATAGACAAACACATGCTTACGTAATACCTCTACTGTATACATACACATAAACATACATGGCTTACAAAAAGATTCTACACGAGTATCGAATCGTGGCGCAGAGCCATCACCGGCAGTACGTGAACAAAATAGTGGCATCAAAACACACCTCGCACAGCGTAAGGTATAGTGTTCGAGTCGGCAAACTTCACCAAGGGGAGACAACAGGTCTAATTTTTTTTTTTTTTTAAATCTCAGCCTAGTCAAGCTAGTCTCGGACTTACGGCCTAGTCCCCCCCCCCCCCGCCCCCCTCTATGCATCAGATCCTAGATGTGTTTCTATATATTCACGTCACGAGGTCCAGCCGTAGACGGTCAATAATGTATTAACCAGAGCCGCAAGATTTCCTTAACCTACCTACACCGCCTGTCCTTTGTGGACCCCCGCCCAATATCGTCCGGTCTTAATGTGGACATGAGGCCTCAATTTGCTCTCTGCTGATAGGACGAACAAATATTTCCCGGACAATAAAATCGGAAATAAAGCCACGGGAACTTGTTCGGGCGTATTGACTGGGCATGGCTGGGGCGTGATCATGGAAACCTCCCTCCAATTAAATTTCCCGGATTTTCTACCCCCCTCAGCACGCGATGTGATGCGAAATGTACTGGGGCCCTCCCGGCCCACACACGCTCAGTGGGCGATGTTTTGATGCGTGTTTGATTCGGCATTAGGAAACGGCGGCTATTAAAGTTGATATAAACTCCATTTGCAAAATTACATGTGTGTCACCAATTAATCAATTAATTAATGTCGCGGGGTGGGTGGGGTGGGTGTTTGGGAGTTTAACGTCCTTTTCCACCACATATAGGTGATAAAGACGATGCAATCGAGAAAAAGGCCAGCACAAGTGTCTGGCCCGAGCTGGGATTCGAACTCACGACCCGAGCATTGAAAGTCCAACGCTCTACCATTCGGCGATCCCTGCTCCCCAGTTAATGTCACCAATTACATGCGTGTGTATATGTGTGAAAAAAAAAATAGAGTTGTCGTTTGTTTGTTAAATTTATGTCCCATTTGATGAAGGCACAATGCCAGAACGTTGCTGTGTTGACTGTGAAATGTGTCTTGTAAGATAAGCGGTTCTTATTTTACTTTCTTGTTGCTTCCATTTGTAAGACAAGGCTACCATCATCTCGAAAAAGGGCCTAAGTTGTTATCAAGTTCATGGCGCTTAGGCCCATAGCGGTAGAAGTGATTTTTTCATCTTGGATTCTTTTGCAGAGTGAGTATATATTGACAAGGCGCGAATGTCGATTGCTTATAGTATATTTCGGATGCACTGTACACCAGGCAGACCTGGCCGGCAGTTACAGCAGCATCAGGAAGACCTACAAGTTTGACTCACTCATACTCAGCGTCCCAGAAGTTGCAACATAGCATCTGTTGTGCGAAAACTGTTCATAATGCTGTTTTTTTTATTATTATTATTATATTTTTTTCTCATACCCTCCTCCACCCCCATCTTTTTAAAATTTTCTTTATTTCTTTCTTTTCCTTGTTTTTCTTTTTGTTGTATTTTGTTGTATTTTTTGGGCGGTCTTTTGTCTCTCTCTCTCTCTCTCTCTCTCTGTCTCTCTCTCTCTCTCTCTTTCTCTCTCTCTCTTTTTTAAGAAATCAAGTCGGGTTTTTTTTCCCAAACATAATGCTGGTTAAAGACTATCATGAAGTGGTCCTTTGCCATGGGAAAGTATTTCTTTGTTGTTGTTGTTGTTGTTGTTTTGCTTTTCGTGGCCATTTTTATCGTGCTTCGTAAAACTTCAAAGCCAGTAAAAACTTAAACCTGCCCCCCCCCCCTCCTCCCCCGGCATAAAAAGTAAATAAACATAGAAATAAATAGAAATAGATAAAAAGGGTAAAGGCTGCTAAGGAATGCCGCCAAGCCGTCGTCACAGGTGTCAGGAAATAACGGGAGGATCTCAGTATCTGAACCAGGAACAGTTTCCGTTTCGTGTCCACACCGCCCACGACTACATGTATCCGCCTAAAAGGGACGGATGCAGCTGGCGCACCCAGATTCGTCAGAGATCGAGATCGTGATCGTTCAGTGAAGGGCATCACGTAACCAGATGGTCGCCCCACGTGAGGACTGCTCAGATAGAAATAGTAAGATAAAATGTGAAAGGAGAAACACAGGCCACATCACCATGCAAAAAAAAAAAAAAAAAAAAAACATTTTCAAAGAGAGTGGAGACGCTCTTGACACGCAAAGGAAGTCACCCAGCGCTAACAGAACTACCGTCAAATGGTGAAAAGGTCTTCCGTGCTAATCAGATCTAAGGCACTTAGGCTCTTTTGCCACATGACGTCAGAAAACATTATAATCTATTCAGAGAACACTTTCGCGTCATCTGAAGGAGAAATCTTGCAGATGATCATAACCTGTATAAACTCAGGTTTTTGTGTACGGCAGGCAAATTGGGTGTTGTGCTTCCCCCACCTTTTTTTTTTTTTTTTTTTTTCAAGATCGTGTTTCTCTTGTGCTATTTTCAAGCGCACGAAACCAACAACACAACAATAATCAGGTCAGGAAAATCATTTCCATAATCATCACCGCGTATATTATGTGCCTTACCGTTGCGTCAGTGTCCATGTTGCTGACAAACCTCAACTATTAGCCCCCTCCCTCCCCTCCCTCCCCCCGCCTTCCCCACCCCTCTCCCGGAAGCAGACGCTCAGACACAAAATTCTTTTAGCAAAGGAAGACGGTATATTCCTGTAACTCCCGGCGATACGATGATTTCATTCCTCTCCCAATTTTCCGTTCAAAAAGTCTCCAGACAGAAGGAGAAGCAATGACCGTCCTTTCTTTCTTTCTTTCTTTTTTTTTTTTTTTTTGGGGGGGGGGGGAGGTACAGACACTTTTGGCTGGAATAGCAACCGCCATTACCATAGAGCTGTCTCCGGTCGGAGACAGGGCACAAACTGGCCTGCAGGCCGCCCAGAAAGCTGAGGACACAAATCTGATTGCTCCAGATAAGGTAAATGGGACATCCTCTTAAATTGATTCTTTCTACCGCTGCCCAAAATCGCTTGGCCCGTTTCAGGCACGCCAAACAAGCCAGTCTTTGTGGGAGGGTAAGACCTGGCTTTGCCACCCTCCGAAAGGACAGATGCCTGATACAAAATCGAGCGTCCTGTTTGTAGAACTAGTGCTTGGGGGACGTGGGATGATAATTCAGCCGCACTTTAAATTCCCCGCCGCCTATTCTTGACGTAAGGCCGGGGATCAGTACGTCACAACTGTCTGAGGCCAAATGAGACAAATAACGTTCTACTGGGAGATTTTGGTCCCTGCATACAGGATTGGGAAAAAGATTAAGTCGGCGTCTGCTGGTGACAATTAAGGACTTGGTTTATGGACCGACGGACCTGCGAAGTATAGAAAGTTTTTAATGTGCGGAAAACTTTTTTATAGCCATTTTTTATTTCTTTTAGAGATGACGGACTATCGTCGTGACTTTAAAGTTTAATCCCAGCAGTACAAACATTGCCCGCAGTTTACCAAAAATATTGTAAGACGAGATTTATGGAACTGAACATTTAAAAAAAAACCAAAAAAAACTCCCGCTTTAGACCAGGATACGGAAAGGTTCAAAGCACTATTAGAGGACAACAGATGGGGCACATTTATTCCCGAAGCTTCGGCTAAGAAACCCTTCTCAGGAGACAAACAAATATAGATTCGGAGGACAGCGCTGCAGCTCCACTTGAAAACTGCGAAGAACGGTCTCAGGCAACGAGGGTCCGTCCAAATAGTGCGCCTTTGTTCGAGGGCGTGCAAGGAAACGCGAAAAAGAGCAAGAACATCTGAAATCACTGAAACGGATCAGTTGTGTTAACTCGACTTTTCGCTGTTAAGCAAAGGTAGCTAAACTAAAGACCATATTCCCTACTTCCCCTTCCCGCTGGCAATACAGAAAACACATCTTCTGTTTCATGATTTCGGTAATATTAGATGTTTTAGCTCTTCCTCGCACGTTCTCACACAGTTCTCATTTTCTCCGTTTCTTCTAGATCTACGACATAATTGAATGAAATTATGAAATGAAAACTCTAGCTGGAAAGAAAGTCAATGCCAGGATCAACTTTTTGTCTGACAGGCACAAGAAAGCACTGTGGTACAAGAAAGTGGCTCAAGTTAAAACAGTCACCGCCCAACATCGTTTGCGACTGCATTGCCAAACGCACAATACTTGTGTGTGTGCGTGCGTGCGTGCGTGCGTGCGTGCGTGCGTGCGTGCGTGCGTGTGCGTGTGCGTGTGTGTAGTGCATTTGGTAAACCAGTCGCCAAAGCTTTTCAATTCAATTCAATTCAATTCAATTCAATTCAGTTCAAAATACTTTATTGTCTGTTTAAGAGAGACTCTAAAAACAGAAAATCTTCTTTGGACTCACATTTTTGGAATATTTTTGGAAGACTGTGACTTTGGCTGAGAACGCTGGCTGTTATAAAACGGCTTAGGGCACAATTTCCTGAATAACCTTTTCTCTGCAATAGGTCTACGTTCGAATCCCGGCTTGGGCGAAATATTTGTACTGGTCTTTTTCTCGTTGCGCCGTCATTGATGTCACCCATACGGGGTGGGAAAGGACGTTAAACTCCTAAACACCCACCCACCCACCCTGCAATAGGTCCAGAAAAGTTACTCCACAATATGTTATCGCCGAAAATCGACTGACGACTGAATTACTCAAATGTACTACGTCCCTGGCTAATGCAAACTTTCTCAGGTTATAATTGTATCAATGGGAAGCAGTTGAAATCCATCTGGTCAATCAGCTTCATACGATTTCGATCCAGACTGACAACGTCACTCATTTTCTGACATCATTTCCCATTGAAGAGGACAGCTTGTGCCGTTGTGGGAAGGGACAAGAGGCCAAGAAAGACTCGAAATGCTCCGACGATTTGAAACAGGAAAAAAAAAAAAAAAAAAAACCCAACCCAAAGAGGATGCAAAAAAGGGGGGAAAGCCTGTCCCAGGGCCGTCCTAACAAGCATCTCAATGTGCGCTAAACGAAGTTGAAACGCCGGTTCTATTTATGGCGACATCCTGATGATTGAATCAGTGCAGCTTTCTCGGCCCTCTCTCTCTCTCTCTCTCTCTCTCTCTCTCTGTGTGTGTGTGTGTGTGTGTGTGTGTGTGTGTGTGTGTGTGTGTGTGTGTGTGTGTGTGTGTGTGTGAGAGAGAGAGAGAGAGCTGATACACACACTACCTCCTCAGGAGGTAGGAATATGGGCAAAAGGTGATTTCTCAGGAAGGGTTTGGGTATTCCTTCTCCAGACCTACTGAACACAGAGAGAGAGAGAGAGAGAGTTTGTGTGTGTGTGTGTGTGTGTGTGTGTGTGTGTGTGTGTGTGTGTGTGTGTGTGTGTGTGTGTGTGTGTGTGTGTGTGTGTGTGTGTGTGTGTGAGAGAGAGAGAGAGAGAGAGAGAGGGGGTGGGGGGGGGGGGGGGGGGGGAAGGGGGCTTTTATCTGTTTTTCTGTTCAATGTGGGTTGGATACAGCACTGGCGGGTACCGTTTGGCCATATTCCGGGCTGTTGAACAACCTCTAAGTGTTTGTATCGGCTGAGAGAGAGAGCCGGACAGAGAGAGAGAGAGAGAGAGAACGCGCGCGCGTGTGTGTGTGTGTGTGTGTGTGTGTGTGTGTGTGTGTGTGTGTGTGTGTGTGTGTGTGTGTGTGTGTGTGTGTGTGTGTGTGTGTGTGTGCACGCACACACGTGTTTTACACGCTCTTTTCTCTCATCAAAATGTCTCTGCAGCCACAGTCGCAACTTGAATAATCAGAAAATCGAATAACACATTTCTAGTCTTTCCATTAATTTCATCTCTTCTAATGACCACCAGTCCCAATCTCAAGCAAAGCTCATTAAACAAAATTACAGGCTCTGATGAGACAGCAAAATTATCTGCGAATCCAAATCAACTAAGCCAGAAATTCTACATAGAGAACCAATCCGCCTTTATGAGAACCAGTCGATATTTAATGAGTCTGAATCAGAACGAAGGGGTAATCTTTCTCATAGGTATGACCTTCTCACTGGCATGACCGGCCATTTAGCAGTTCATCGGTTCCCGCTGTCGGTAATAAACTCATAAGCTACGCTGGTTCCCGTGGTTTAATTAGAGCCTTGGGCTGCTGTCCTGGGAGGAGGGGAGGAGGAGGGGGGGGGGAGGAGGACCGACGTTCGAGCTCAACCTGCGGCCGGCCGGATCGGCTTTATGCAACCTGCAACATGGCTTCCTAAATGGGGAGGCTGTTGCCACACAACTGAGATTCACTCAGTTCACAGTTGCGACTTTCCCTTTTTTGTACGACAGACCACCTGATGCGGATGACGACATGGCCGGCACCGCAGGTCTAAAGTTAAAAACAGAAGCAGATAAGAAAGGCTGTAGTCATTGCAACCAACCAACAAAACAACAACAAAACAACAACAACAACAACAACAAAAATTGCAAGCAACAACACCCCCCCCCAGACACACACACACACACACACACACACACCACCACCACCACCACCACCAAACAAACAAAAAATTCCTAACCAACCAAACAACAATATAAGGTGTGTGTGTGTGTGTGTGTGTGTGTGTGTGTGTGTGTGTGTGTGTGTGTGTGTGTGTGTGTGTGTGTGTGCGTCCCCCCCCCCACCCGCACCCACCCCCGCCAACATGCAAAACCTGAAAGAAAGAAACAGAACGAGACGGTTTTGAGCGACCGGCTCGCAACTGAGGTTCGAAGAAGAACAATCGGAAGAGAAAACAAAGAAAAAACAACATAACACAAGTTTCAACATCTGAAAAAAAAGAAGAAAAAAAAACCCCGACTGGACGACGACAAAGACACACAAGGCTAAAACCAACTGTCACATCTCAGTCTTACACACAAACTGAGTCAGCGAAATCTGCCAGTCAAACCTCACGCTGCAGTGGCGAAGACATGATAATAGCGATGTATTTACTTTGCGGAAGAATATCTCAGACAGGGCTGTCAGCCGTTCTGTGTTTGCCTATAGTCTGTGAGTACACATTATGAATCCCCGGCAGACGGACACGAATTCTGGGATCTATGTTTCCGCTGATGAGGGAGTTGTTTTCAAGAGCTGTCACGTGACTCCCAAGGCCAGGAAGGAATCGGCCACGGTAGCTTAGAGGTAGCGCCCTCAGCCGTACGTGTCCCAGCGGAGTCGCTTTATGTATTGCGGTCGGGATTTCAAACTGGTCTGATCTTTCGTAAACGGCAGATGGAGTTAGTGTCCCCATGTTTTATGGGGAAAGTTTCGGACGTGGAGATTTCGTATGTCCACACGTTATCAGAACAGAAAGATTAGGGCTAAAAGTTTTATCCTAAAGTCAATACAAAGAGGATGCTAAGGTCTGGGCAGGGTTTGTTAGCTCATCGACACTCGACAGTATACATAACTATTTAAAGAAAACGAAGCACGCAAGCACGCACGCACGCAAGCACGCATACGCACGCACGCACGCACGCACGCACTGTTTCATTTTTATGCTTGTCAGTATAAGCTGGTCTAGCCTTCGTTTTTTTCGTTTGGTAGGTTATTTGCGGTTGCATTTTGAGTGTAAGTGTGAGAGTATGTAACCTGACACCACAATACATTCCAGTGCCTTTTTTGTTTTATACATGTACAATAGAAACATAATTATGCGACTGAATTATTATTATTATTAGTAGTAGTAGTAGTAGTAGTAGTATCATTATTGTCGTTGTTGTTGTTGTCATCGTTCTTCTTTTTCTTATTTCTATTATTGTTGTTATCATCATCATCATCATCATCATCATCATCACCATAATCGTCATCATCGTCATCATCATCATCGTCGTCGTCGTTGTCGTCATCGTTATCTTCTGTTCATTTCTCATCTTCCTTACTCTCAAGTAGAGGTTCCTTCTGTTGGTTGTCTTTAGAGAACCGTGCTGTGACTTTGTTTTAATTGTCAGGACTGAGGGGGGGGGGATAGAGAACCACAAAAAGTCGTTAGGCTATTAAATCACTGTTCATTGTCGTTCACTGTTCACTCTCGACCCTACTCTGGTTATGAAGAAAGACCGATAATCTCTCCAGCCCTTGCACACCAAGCACACACTATCTAGAATCATTCTGTCTTTGTATTGACGGTATATTTCAGTCTAGTCTCTCGAGAGTCTTCGACAGACGGCAAAGTCAGCAAAACCACAGACACAAATTCCTGGTCCGCCGAAGAACGGCAGAAGAAATATTATTTGTACGTAGGTCCCTTTCTATTCCTTGCCGACAAAGAAGCACTATATCAGGGTTCGGACTCAGTGTGACAAGAAGGCCTTTTGGACGTAATTACTAAATACTGGCATTTTCTCTTGAAAGTTTCTACACGCCGAAGGACAAATACACAGGGCCTCAAAATGCGTATATAATCCATATTAGCCTCAGGCACCATAGTCACCTCTAAAAATACATGTACTTCAATTTAAAAACAATTACTACCATGAACCGACCATTCAAAGGCACGCACCTGACAGGGGTTTAAAAAAATTGAATGTCTCCTTTCAGCTCAGGCCTCACTGAAGTAATGCACGTCTACTTTCTCTTTAGGCCAGAGAGCCAGTTCACACAGATCCGCGTGTGTCACTTGTGTTCGACCTCTGTACAAAAAGTTCCAGCTTCACTGGCAGCTTGCCTCTTTTTGTGACGGCCTGGTAAGCGCATTGACCTACATAACACAAAGTCACGCTTTTTCATGACAACAAAAATCACTACAGACTAGCACATCGCCAAACAGGGTAACTCAAATAAACACCAAACATGACCCCAGGCTCAATTTGTGTCCTTACGCCTGAAGTCGAACTTTAATTCTTTAGATAGACACGGGTAATCAGGGAAGTACAGCACTGACCTCGGCGTAAAGGGAGAGAAGACTGATTCCCATCGGAGACGCAGTCCGCGATATCAAATATTAAAAAAGTTCTGGGTTTTTTTTGTTCCTTTGGTGGTGGTGTTGTTGTAAAGTTCACACTTTTTTTGGCCGGTTTTCTTTCGTTTAGTGTAGCAATGGCAGGTTTGGAATTGGTCTGTGCCTGAAATTCTACCGTTGTTAAATTAAATCTCTCTCTCTCTCTCTCTCTCTCTCTCTCTCTCTCTCTCTCTCTCTCTCAGCCCCCCCTCTCCCCCCCCCCTCTCTCCCCCCTCTCTCTCCCCCCTCTCTCTCTCTGCCCCCCCCCCCTCTCTCTCTCACACACACACACACACACACACACACGCACGCACACACACACACACACACACACACACACACACACACACACACACACACACACACACACACACACACACACACACACACACACACACACACACACACCTATCGATGTGTGCCTCAGCTTTTACTCCATCGAGGCCTGAGTCACTCCACTGTGCCCCAACTGCCAGAAAAGAAAGAATGATTCCTCTGAAAGCTACAGAAATCTGGACAAAGGACCCAGCAGACTTTCAGGAGGACCTTGGACATCAAAACCAGATTCGTCAATACGCACCAATTCACCAGTGGGACCAATCCATTCGTCTGGAGACTGCACTTAGTGTGGAAATCTTTTTTTTTTTTTTTTTTTTGCGAAAGAAGTCTGCTACAGTTACCAATGTTCGCCGACATTTCGAACGAAAGTAATATCTTTTTAGCACAAACAAAATTGGCCTTGCTTTTAAAACTGTTCCGCGGTGTGTATACACTTTACAGTACATGTAACTGTATGGAACGTGTTTCGGCGGTTGTATCAAACTGGTGGAAGTTGGTAACTAAAGGAATTGAGACAGAGGCTGGAATTGAAGGTTGAACAACAGGGGAGGCAGGGGGAGGGGACTGAAGAATCCAACAAATTTTAATGGGTCCGTTTCAGTCAAAACATCTTTCGTCAATTTCAGTATTTGGGGTACACGTATTTGTAGAGTGTGATAACATTTTGAGCACGAAAGGGGGGAGGGGTCCTCCCCCCCCCCCAGCTTCTAAAAGGGGGGGGGGAAGGGGGGGGGAGTATTTCCACGGGGACGGGGAGGGGAATGATATGCCTTTACCCGTCCCTTCCCCAGTTCCTACGCCAGTGCTGTACCTTTCGTACTTTCAAATGATCCCATCTGACAGCTAGTGTACTAGGCAGAAAGGTCCGTCACTTGTGATATCAGTATCCCCTGTCCCAAACCAGGGAGTCTTCATGCTATTATCATCTTGTCCCTCATCAGCGGAAGCATAGATCCCCAGAATTCGTGTGACAGTAATTCCTGCATCCCAAAACGTCTTCCTGCCGGCGACCGGATTGGTTTCAACCCAAGGTCGGATCTGGGGTGAGGGGCCTTGGGGGCTCATGCCCCCCCACTCCACCACCCCCCCCCCCCAAAAAAAAAAAAGAAAAAAAAAAGAAGAAAAAAAAGCAGAAACGTGAAAAAAAAAAGCAAAAAAAAAAAAAAAAGCAAAAAAAAAGAGCATATTTTGATGCAGGTTTGGTGCCCCTTCTCCCCCCCCCCCTTTTTCCAAAAAATAAAAAAGAAGAAGCGAATTAATACTATTAATACTCTGCTCTTTCCACCCTCCCCCACCCCCTCACACCCCTACCCACCCCACGTCCTCCCCATCCCCCGCCACACTGTTTAATATTTCCAGCGCTTAGGTTTATCGCTCGACGAAACCGCCTTCTACACCACCCCACCCACCGCCTCCCAACTCCCCTCGGAAACGAACTAATCTAGCCCTGCAGCCGATGGTCGCTCGCCTATCTCGACACAAAGGTCTTCCATGAGTACAACAATAAGCACAACCTGTCCGTCATTGCCTGATGGCAAAGCATCCATCAATCAATCATTCTGAGGTAGATTGGGCGTTGGCTCCCCGCCCGGAGATGGTCTGCTGTGAGGAATAATTAAGATTGTGCTGGGAGGACAGTGGCCCGCGCAAGGCATCGACATGTCTAATGTCTGAGGATGGATAGAAGTCCCGGCTGCCGTGAGCGATTTATGATTGGACCTGGAATGCTCGCGATCCCATCCCTCCAGCATTAGGGTCATGGCATGGCAAAAGGTGACGAAGTGGTGATTATGGAGATGCCTGGAAGCGGGCAGAAACTGAGGCACAGGAAGATGGAGAGGGATTTCAGAGTTAAATTGAGCCTCGCCCGGTCAGTGACCGTATACGGCCGTCTGGTCGGGAAAACACTAGTCTTGGCTGGTGGCGTCGTTGGGCCCGTCTAGGTAGTGACGAAACTTTGCAGTGCATGACGCATTAAACAACTTTGACGTCACAATGTATCCGTGTGTTTGTCACGTGAAGTTGATTTTTAAGTTGTTTCTCTATAGAGAAACAACTTTATGAGACGGGGCAGATTTTGCTGCGCGCAGCAGCAAGTTTCAGTGATACAAAACAAGACTGTGACGTTTCTCCACACAATAATACTTTCACGCACATAGTGACGTAACGAAACCTGCGTCATAGACACTTGACGTGCACACTATGCTGCTGCGTTCTTTTTGGCGGGAGTTGTGAGACGTGTGTCTGTGTGTGTGTGTGTGTGGACGGATGTAATGATGGCTATCTCCAAAACCACCTCGATGGAGGCCTTTTTACTTTGAGATAAAATGGGAAATCACCTTCTCCAGACCTACCTTTCACTATTTTTAGCCTGCCGCATTTTCAGAAGAGTTATCGCCGATTTTAAAAAAATCGGTCGTGTTACGAATTTTTTCGAAAAAGTTGTTCAAATTCCTTCATTTTCTAGACTTTGGAAGTTCACCCAATCACACTGCCTGTATTCGTGCTACAGCTCTGTAGCTCTGACTGGTTTTGTGTAAAAAAAATATTTTCGAGGTAGGGGTGGTTTGCACATAAGATCAAATATCTATGAAAAGACTACTGCAAATTACTTATCATCCCGGCGTTTTTGTCTAGTGTGACAACTGCATATATGACAGGAACTACTGCACTATTATAGCTTTAGCATTTAGAATAACTGAACTTTTAGATAAACATAACTTTTTCAAGTTTCTGCAAAAAGCACCGGTCAAAAGAGTTCCAAATTTTCGATTTCATAAGTACAATACAAGGTATTCTAGTCCATGTTTCACCAGCCCTCTAGATCTTCCAGATTTTATGTAAAAATTAATTCAGCCAGGGAAGTCACAAAAGCAACAGGGAAATTACAAGACATGCACAAGCATCATCTGTCATACCACCAGTGTGAAGCTGACGTCAAACGCTTAGTTCCCAGACAAAATAAGCAAGTATCGTCACTGCCTCCGACATTTCACCAGCCCTCTAGATCTTCCAGATTTCATGTGAAAAATAATTCAATCGGGAAAGCCACAAAGCCAACAGGGAAATCACAAGACATAAACAAGCTTCCTCAGACGATGGCAGTGCTAGAGGCTGACGTCAAAATGTTTAGTTCGCGGAACTGACGTCATCTCTCCGTCTGTGTATGACGACCTGCCTGAGGCTGACGTCAAATGTTTAGTTCACGGAACTGACGTCTCTCTCTCTCTCTCTCTCTGGGGAGCCAGGGTGGCCGAATGGTAGAGCGTTGGACTTTCAATGCTCGGGTCGAGAGTTCGAATCCCGGCTTGGGCCAAATATTTGTGCTGGCCTTTCTCTCGTTGCCCCGTCTTTGATATCACCCTTACGTGGTGGAAAAGGACGTTAAACTCCAAAACACCCACCCACCCACTCTCTCTCTCTCTCTCTCTCTCTCTCGCTCTCCCCCCACCCGGCCCCACCCCCAGTCACGTGACTAATCGGTCGAGGTCGTAGAGGATCTAGTGTCATTGGTAGAACATGGAGAGGGGAGAACCGGCAACAATAACAACAAAACAGACAAAATAAAATGAAATTTGGAGAAACAACTTTGTAGGACGGGGCCGTTCCTCCTTGTTTTTTTCTTTTCAGATTCGTGTACCCGTATCGGGACCCAGAATAAATTTGTTTACTTGGCTCAAACAAATGGACGAAGTTGGGGAGGGGGGTGTTTGGGGGTTTAACGTCCTTTTCCACCACATAGGGTAATATCAAAGACGGGGCAACGATGAAAAAGCCAGCACAAATATTTGGCCCCGGCCGGGATACGAGAGGGGGGGGGGGGCACCTCAACAGAAAACAAACACAGTAACAAAAACAACAAAAATCCTCAAAACATGATTCCTGTCAGGGCCAGCAAAAAAAAAAAAAAAAAAACAGAAACAGATCAACTTCTCCAAGAAATGTGCCGACAAATCAGTCGTAAGACGCCGCATAGGTTTTGGGTAATGCAGACTGTTGTACTTCATCCATGCTGGTAAAGCTCAAGGGATATACATGTAGATGAGAAAGAAAATGGCGGTGCAGACAAAATTCTGAATTCCGTGTGGTGTGTGTGATGATGATTATCTGCTAGATCCATGCATGTCAATCGTGTTCTTCATTTCCGCGTAAGTACAATAGCTGACAGACCCGTCTAAGACAGGAGACAAATAGAGGATCTGCGTCGATCACGCTTGACTGCGTCTAATCAGGGCGGAAACGGATGAGCAACGCTGAAAGTTCACCGAGTCAGAATCCCTGTGCATGTATTAATTAATCACCACACTATGGTTATCGGCAACATGCACGGCAGCTGTGCTCACCATTCCCGCGTTATGTACATTAGCTGACAGCGCCGTCTAAGAGCAATGCCAACAATATTTGTTCGAAAATGGCTCGTCAGTTAAGCATGTTTCTCAGTCTCCCGATTTGCTTTCAGCCAAATAATTCTGTTTACACGATGTGTGCCTTTCTCTGTACATATTCTTGGAAGGATTCCGCATGGTGTTGGTTTCAGACCGGCATTAGCTTCCGGGTCATGTAGTAGCAGAAAATCTTTGCCCCTTTTAAAATTTGTGTGCAGAGTAAAAAAAATGGCAATCTGGGGCTTTTGTAAACAAGTCTCATGCCAGGTAATAGTAAAATTAGGGGAAAATGAGGCTGGTTTGTGGACTATTTGTATTCATGCGCGGCTGGCACAGGAGCCAGCAGACGACCGTGGAATGAGGGGGGTATGTGGTCGCTGCCAACATTGCCAAAAAACGGAATATTGGAATTTGTTGAAATTTACTGTACACATGAGTCTATGGCTGCCTGATTTTTTTTTTTTTTTTTGGGGGGGGGGGGGGGGGGGGGTGAATTTTAAAGCATTTCTAGGGTGTCATCTGCAACCTTATGTGTAAGAGGTATATATATATAGCGTTTTCCTCCAAATTTGCATCTCTGGTACGTAGCCTGTTTTGCCGCCTGAAGCAAAAATTATGTAACTGAGGAGTGAGAGGCATGCGTAACTGACCGTCTATTTTTGAACAAATATTTTGGAATTACCCCCAAAACAGTAGACACTAGACAGATACAGATAAGGAATCTGTCGATCACGCTTGACTGCGTCTAATCAGGCCGGAAACCGATAAGTGATGCTGAAAGATGACCGAATCAGAAACCCCGTACATGTGTTAACTCCTAAACGCCCATGCAAATATCGCAATTTTACTTGAAATCCTCATAACACCATGAGCCACTTCAAGCCACTATCATGCAATCTGCAGCGGTCTCGGGCCTAGCGGGGAAGGCCGACGCAATCCGTTTTGTTTTTCCTTCAAGATTTTTTATTTCCTGCAGAAAAATCATACATCCCAGCAAAAGAACTGATATACTGTAGAAAAATCGACAATCCTGTTTTCCTACCTGAAAACATATTTTCTGCAGAAAAATGGCAAAGAAAAAACTGGCACAGTACATTTTCTCGACTCGACTGACCGAAAAAACTGTTTACTTCACTTTCTGTCTCACGTCCCCCCCCTCATCCTCTCCCCCCTGTTTTATTGTGTGGCCTTTAGAAAAACAGGATTACCCCCCGGTGGTACACACGCCACAAGGAGAGATTAGCTTTAGGGACACGTCTGGGATTTTCGTTCTTTCTGAGGATGAGTCTTCTGAGTACACGAGCTGACTTTTTACTTGAAAACAAAACGACAAAAGAAACAAAAACCAACCAACCAACAAACAGAAACAAAAAAACCCAACAAACAACAACATCATCAATGAACAACCAAGCCAAACAAAACAAAACAAAACAGTGACACGACACGACACGACACGACACGACACGGCACGGCACGACACGACACGACACGACTCGACACGACACGACACGACACGACACGGCACGGCACGGCACGGCACGGCACGACGCGACGCGACGTGACGCGGCGCGACACGACACGACACGACACGACACGACACGACACGACACGACTCGACACGAAGCGAAGCGAAGGAACGCAGTGCAGCGCGACGCAACGTAACGGATACGAAACCAAGCAACGCAACGCAAAGAAAACCAAGCAACGCAACGCATCGCAAAACAACGCAAACGAAACCAAGCAACGCAGCGCGACTGAAAATAACACTGAAAATAAAACTTCAAATAAAACCGAAAAGAACACTGAAAAGAACACTGAAAATAACACTGAAAATAACACTGAAAATAACACTCAAAATAACATTGAAAAGAACACTCAAAATAACACTCAAAATAACACAGAAAATAACACTCAAAATAACACAGAAAATAACACTCAAAATAACACTGAAACTAACACTCAAAATAACACTGAAAACTAAACGAAACAAAACGAAACGAAACCGAAGCGTAGCGACACTTTAAACAACTGAAACACATACAGAAAAACAACAAGAAAGCAAAAGATAAAATATACTGACTTGATGGCCCAGCTTTTTATGGTTTCTCACCACTGACTATGTTCCATCGGACTATCGATCAAGTTGTTACGACTGGAACTCATACTATGTAATACGGAACAAGAGTTCCCACTTTGTCTCAAAGCGTAGCGGGTAATGAGGAAGGGGTTTTGGATTTGAAATTTAAGTGACAATTTCTTACTCCCCCCCCCCTCCCGTCGCCTAGGGATACAGTGTCCTACTAAATATTACTGTTACCTTCTGCTAAACTAGCTGTATAAATAGAGCTTACATGATTACTTCGAGTGGGTTACCACGAAAGAAATCAGGAGATGTTTCAATTTTTTGCCGTAGCTACCGAGCTTCCGAAACTATGCACCGGCCCTGACGTATGAGTTTCAAATGTTTGAAATGACGCATTTTCTGCGCGTCTTTGACTGATGACGTAACTGGAGTGTGCTTTTGTGAACGCGTAAACTGCAGAGTGGGTTACGGAAAGTCATAACACACACTTTCGCTCTCTGTTTCCTTATTATTTTCGGTCGTAAAGCACTCATAGTAACTCACTGAAAGTTTGCACTGGCGAGTGGTGTAAATGTTCATAATGACAGGGCGAATCGAAAACGAAAGAAAAGGCCAAACATTAAAATGCTCATACTTACATTGTACTTAAACTCACATACAGCACAAAAAGACAAATTAAAATCGCGTAAACAGAAACTGCCGAACGCCGGTCTTCACAAGGGGAGAAAAGCGTAATGAGGATACCAGATCGCGGGAGACAACTGAGTTGTGACGTCAGCAACTCGTTTCTTTGAATTTGTCAAGGTCCCCTGGAGCAAATGGCTTCTTGGCGAGCCGACCACCAAAACGAGGCAAAATGTCCCGGCTGCCTGTTAAGTAGCACAGCACCACCCCCTGCTGTCAGAGAAAGGATTAAGCTTGATAAACTTGGCGACCAGCGGGAAACGGCGTCTCCTTGAAGACGTCTTGGAGGACCTTGGGAAAAAAATAAAGAGCACCAAGATATCAGCCGCAATAGATCGTTTGCCTGTTTGCTGAAGGAACTGGACCCCCCAAACCCCCTGCCCTCCTCCTCCCTCCTTCCCAACTGCCCCCCCCCACCTCCCCCCCCCCCCCCCCCCACGCATCGCCCTCTCCGTGGTTTGTCCTGCTTAGTTCTTTTTCTGTGTGGAGGTTCACGTATGTCTGTCAATTCGAGGCGGAGGTTTGCTGGTGCCATTTGAACATTGAAATGTTTTGAAAGCTTTTGTTTGAACTATTAGCCTGCTGCGCGTCTTTGCTTTGTAGTGACGTGTAAGTAAAAGTGGTTCTCTGATTGAAAAAAAAAAAAAAACGGTCCCTTTCTTTCGACATCCACAGAGTTTTTCTAGTGTTACTCACACTGTCCTACTGTTAACTGAGTTTTGGTTCGTAGAACATTCAGCGTTCTAAGTAAGCTGTACCATGCGGTGATGATAGAATGGATACGGTTTTCTCTTTGAGACATGTTTGAGGCATGAGTTTCTTGGCTGCTACTGAGTGGCATTATTCCTGAAGAGAAGTTATGTCCAAACGATTGAGATTAATATGTCTCAGAGATGATGATGATGAAACTTTATTTTCCAACGGTTAAAGTTTTGACAGAGAAGATCGTCAATTTACAAACTTGCCGTTGCTACACACTACTAAAACACATCTAGCAAAGAAAATTAAAACATTGAGATCAAATATTTACAGGTGACTCTCTCTCTCTCTCTCTCTCTCTCAAGCACTCATCAGAGAGAGAGAGAGAGAGAGAGAGAGAGAGAGAGCTCGTTTATTGCGTCGTGGAACCTCTAGAGGCAAGAACTCGGTCACGGAATTACAAATTAAAAAAAATAAAAAATAAAAGTTCCAACACAAAACTACCCCGCGTTAATTTCAGGAAGAATATTTGACAGCAAGTCTCCAAGAGCCATTCATCATATCAGTAAGCCTTGCCATTAATCATTTGCACAGGAAAAACGCCGTCATAAAAGTTCCCATTACGGTCGCTATCCTCTTGCCAGGGCCAACAAATTTCACTTCTGACGGCTCGGCGACCTTAATGGCATAAAAAATGGTGTCAGGAAATCAGACGGGAAGGCGAAAAGAAACCTTGAAGTCACTTCTGGCCCGGTCTCAATTTTGATTCGATCAAGCATGGCGGAGTGGGATAATTTCCTGTCTTTTTTATTTTTATTTTTTTTTAAAGAAAAATCTAAGCAGCCACATAAAAAAGCCTGGATGGGGACTTGTGGTCTAGGTGTTTGGCTGTGTGCTTGCAGTGAGCTCCGTAGATGCTGACTTGATCATTTTCATTTCCAATATTTCCTGTTTGTGTCAGTCAGTCTGTGTACGACTCCGTCTCTGTCTGTGTGTCTGTCTGTGTGTCTGCCTGCCTGCCTGCCGGTCTGTCTGTGTGTCTGTGCCTAGCTCCGTCTCTGTCTCTGTCACACACACACACACACACACACACACACACACACACACACACACACACACACACACACACACACACACACACACACACACACACACACACACACGTGGATTGGAAGCTGACTGATGTATGTAGTCATAATAATCATGAAATTCATTTGAATGTGACGCCTGCCCCCCCCCCCCCCTCCAGCAGAAGCTCCAGGCGCCATAACAAAAGGAGGTAAAAACAAAAAGGACATTCAAGCAAGCATGTCCAGGCACACTGTCTATTGATAGCCGAGACATCAGTCACCGGTAACGCGAGCTGAACGTGTTGCAAGTTCTGTCTACATCTGTTGACAGGACGGCCCAAGCGACAAATCACGCGTGACTTGCACACGCGTAACCTAACGACCAGCGGCAGCATAGAGGAGCCAGCGACTGTTCCAGGTACAACCGCGACAATAGGCCAGCTTGTGCTGAAGAGGCACTGTGTGTGTGTGTGTGTGTGTGTGTGTGTGAGTGATACGTCTGTGGGAAGATAATACGAGAAGGTTGAAGTTTGTACCTTCAGACTTGTCGGTCGGGACTGTGTGCAGATGTCCACCAGCCTTCGTCGCGTCTCGGTGCCCAGGGACAAGCTATTGTCTGCGTCTGAGTGACTTTGTCTTTTTCTTTAAGTGGACGAACGGGATTGGATTTCTGTTTGAGAATAACGGAGCACTTGTGTGGCTAGGGAACACACACACACACACACACACACACACACACACACACACACACACACACACACACACACACACACACACACACACACACACACACACAGAGAGAGAGAGAGAGAGAGAGAGAGAGAGCAGAAATTCCCAATAAACACATAACTTACTGGCAACAAAATACAGGGACCGAACAAACAGAACACTGATGCAAAGCGGGAAAGGAGAACAGGCAGAAGTTACCAACAACGAAGACGTAAATTAGAAAGAACAACATCAGAGACAGAAGTTTATAACATTTATTTTCATATCTAAACGTTACTTTGAACAATAGAGTCTAAACAGCCCTCGAGTAAAAAGTTGACGATGCATTACAAACAGAAAGACCCCAGACACAGACACACGCCAAACAGAAACTCCCAGAAACAGGGACAAATGTGTTTATCGCTTTTAAAGAAATGTTTGCTTGCGTCCTGATCTCTATATTCCTTGGCGTCGTTTTGCCAAATGACGGTAGATCTCCAGCGCATCACTGCAGAGTGGATTTGTCTAGTAGTTAGTTAGTGAGTGAGTTAATGAGTTAGTGAGTTAGTTAGTTAGTTAGTTAGTTGGTTTGTTTGTGTGTAAATCCATCTTCTGAAGTGTCATGTCGCTGAAACCCTTCCCTAAGCACCGCAAGCATTCAGATAGGGTGGAGCCGTGTGCTGTATCAAGTTATCATCATCATCATCAGCAGCAGCAGCAGCAGCAGCAGCAGCAGCAGCAGCAGCAGCAGCATCCACCATAATCACCGTCGACCATCATCATCATCATGATGATCATTATTATTTTGATGTACTTGATGTACTTCGCTGGAAGTTACAGTTTACCCATAGTTGAGGGCCGGCAAATTCTACAGTTGGTTGCTAAAGCCTCTGATTCTGCTGTTGACAAAGACAGAAAAATTGAATGCCTCTCGCAAAATGAGGTTCTGCGTGGGCACTGAATGGCGTGGACACTTCATGCTTCCAACGACGTGTTAACGCCGTCGAAGGCATCAGTATTCACCTTTAAATCTTCTAATGCTTGCGCGATTCACATGCGGAGAAAACCATAAGCTCTGATTCTGTTGCTGACAAAGAAATGTCCAATGCCTCTCCCACCCTCCCACCCGAGATAAAGAGCGACGAAACAGGGCAAGCCAACAATTGTGTTGTCTTCTTGGAAGTTCAGATGAAGTTCACTGGTACCATGCAGCAACGAGTGACGTCAAAGAAATGAAGTCACGTGATCCGAGTTTGGTTCCAGGCGTTTTGTTGCACATTTGTCAAATAAAGAGAGGTATATGTTTTCGTCTGCTGGTGCTGGCTGATGGAAAAAATGCCAGAATCATAGGGACAGCACATGTACCTAATTACAATAAACAATCAGATCGGAACAATAAATCATTCTAATTGATATGTTTGATTTGAGGACGCAACATGGGTTATCGCGTGAGCAAACGACATGAGCATTTAGCTACAGGGCACTAATAGCTTCCGGGTCATGTAGTATACTACTACGCTAAATATAGTACAAAATTTTTGCCCCTTTTTAAATTTGTGTGAAGAGTATAAAAAGGGGCGATCTGGGGCTTTTTGTTGGCTTTGTACATAAGTTTCATGCCAGGTAATAGTAAAATTAGGGGAAAATTGAGCCTGGCTTGTGGACTATATGCATTCATGCGCGGCTGGCACAGGAGCCAGCAGACGACAGAGGAATGAGGGGGTATGTGGTCGCTGCTAACATTGCCACCCCTCCCCCCCCCCCACCCACCCCTGGAATATTGGAATTTGTTGAAATTTACTCTTCACCTGAGTCTTTGGCTGCCAGATTTGTGTGATTTTTTGTGGTGAATTTTAAAGCATTTCTAGGGTGTCATATGCAACGTTATGTTTAAGAGAAATATATAGCCTTTTCTTTGAGATTCTGTGTCCCGTAGCCTTAGACCGAAGTAACTGCCCGCTATCTTGCCTAGCCCTGCATTGAGTGTAATCTTGCGCGATGCAGGAGCGGGGAAAAAAAAAAAAAGATGATTGGGCGCCAGTTGCTGCTGCCAAAAACTTATCGTCTAATGGAACTGTTTTGCTGACGAGCCAGTGTAGGAGTGCCGCTTATTGTATAGGTGTCGCTGCTCGTCAGCCCATCTCGTCTACTGGCTTGAGGCTGTTGCAAGAAGGCAGTGGGCCCTGAGGACTCAAGGGTAGAGAGTAGCGCCGATCGTGCACTTTGTGGAGTAACGTTTGAAAGTGTTCGCGTCGTTTGGGTTTCATCAAGACTTGAAAAGAGTGTTTTAGCACTTATCTTTTTAACACAAGGGAGACGACATGCCCACAAATAATCTCTCTCTCTCTCACACACACACACACACACACACACACACACACACACACACACACACACACACACACACACACACACACACACACACACACGTTTTAGACTCCTAATAAAAACACAATTCTAGGGGAAAATGAAAGGGACTTGTCAAAAACAAACATGATGCCAACGGAAAGAAAACATGCAGAAACTGATAATATTTAAAGCTTTGAGGAAACAAAAAAATAAGTCACAAAATATCTTTCTTCGAACGATCAGATTAAAACTCCCCAAAATGAAGCACAAATCTCAATCAAACAGGGATAAATAGAAAAAAGGGACAAACAAATATGCTCATTATTCTAATTGAAATGTTTGCTTGCTACCTGATCTGCGATTACAATATTAAGACGTACAATGCTGAATGATTGTGTTGTCTTCGTGGATGTGTAAGTGAGGCTTACTGGTGCAGCTTCGTATAGTGATAAGGATATATTCATGAAATAAAGTCACGTGATGTGATCTGATTTTGGTTCAAGCCCACTATGTACAGTGTCCTGGATCTTGTGTAAATATAAAGTAAAAGTAGAGTAGACTAAAGTAAAGTAAAGTAAAGTAAAGTAAAGTAAAGACAAGTCTAGCCAAGTCAAGTAAGAGGTGGGTTTATTCTTCTTTTCTGCTGCTGGTGAATAATACCAACATGCGAAAAACGTGTCTGATTGGAGAACCACCCTAAAGTTTTCTGCTCTGTCTGCCTGCCTGCCTGTCTGTCTGTCTGTCTGTCTGTCTGTCTCTCTCTCTCTCTCTCTCACACACACACACACACACACACACACACACACACACACACACACACACACACACACACACACACACATTTAAATGCCAAAAGTTGGCAAAAGTCTTTGTCAACTACGAACGCTGCTCGGTGATTCACCATCACCTACGACAGACGTTCAGTCGCACAACACAAACACAAACTTTCCTTTTCCCCCCGCATTGTCATCGTAACCACGAACCGCTGTTTTGCAGGCGACAAATGCCATTGTCTGCCCTTCTGGGTGATTGAATGCAGACTGATAGTGTTAACACCCGTCCAGACTGAAACTCAAACCAGCGTTTTATCTCCGCTCACACTGCGGTAAAACATACTCCAGACCCCGCTGCAGACTGTTGACGAGCCATGGAAAATGCAGTTAGTGCACAGACAGTGCAAGCAGACAATAAAGGATTTTCACGTATTCGACTGGCCAAGCACACAATAGGATAAACAATCCAATAGCACAGGGTCAGAAACGTCCACTTACGACGCAAAAAAAAAAAGAAAAGAAAGATAACAAATGACAACTCACCTATTAGTAATCGTCCATCTTGTCCCATGTAGCCACCTCCGCAGTACGACGAAGTTCCAGGAACCAAGAACGAGTTATCTGCAGAGATAAACTACTGCGGGACTTCCTTGAGCTGGGAAATTGTATGTCTAGACGACTGATTATAAGGCTGAATGAAATTACATATATTCTCACCGACTGTCCCACATAAAATTATTGTCTACATCTCCGATGCCGAAATCTGTGTGTGCATTCTATATCCCGAAATAATGAAATAATAACTTGACAACACTACTACTACTACTACTACTAATAATAATAATAATGACGATGATGTTGGCCATGGTGATGATGATGATGATGATGATGATGATGAAGGAGAAGAAAAGGAAGGAGAGAAGAAGAAGAAGAAAATGAAGGACTGAGAAGAAGAAGAAGAAGAACTTGAACTCAAACAACCTGAAACGTGAATGATAAACGTAAGGAATTGAAGTGACCGGAAATGACAGCCAATCAACAAGCCAGCCCTACAAACAACCACCAACCAGTCAACAATTCTATGTTTTCCTTCCACCCACATTTTTTTTTTTTTTTTCAGGTCAACTGAATGTAAGGAATAGGCTGGGGAGTTTAGACGACTGAGCGCATAAGGAGTGATTTTCACAAATACGTCAACCTATTTTACTGTTTTCCACACAATAAGCACGTGGCTCCAGTTGCCAACAGACACGTGCAACTGAGGATCAAGTTTAATCAGCTAGATCTGGCCATTGCCAGTCACGGACGGATGTCCAGCCTTGACTGGCCAGTCTCGAGACACGTGGTCGTTTGTGAGTCTCCTGGTTTCTGCTTGGCGCGATCAGTTCAAGTTGAGATTCCGCCGCTTCAGTCTAGACGTGTTATCGCATTATCTTCCTTATTTTTTCCCTTCCTGACCCCCCCCCCCCAACCCCTTCCCAATCCCCCGCCGCCATTGTTACCCAATGCTTGTGAGAAAGCACGACTGCATAGTGTATACATGTATTATTGCGAACACTAGCTGAGCTGTTTTCTAACCCTCATCAAGATAGATCTGGATACCACAGCGCGCGAATTACGACTTAAACAGCATGATATGTGTGTTGATGAGGTGAAACACGAGCGTTGACAAAGGGATCTAAGTACTGCGGGAGGTCCGACGTCTCCTCATTACGGCAGAATTAATGAACTGCGGAGAGTTTGGATTTTTTTCCCCTTCTGTCTTCTGTCGTTGTGAGTACACATAGATTCCCCCCCCCGCCACCCCCCCTCTCTCTCTCTCTCTCTCTCTCTCTCTCTTACGTAGTTTAAATTTATCATAATTGCTGGACCTGCAGATCAGCCTGCCATTGCAACACTGTCAATATGTGCTTGTTCCCCCCCCCCCCCCCCTGAGCATTATCATAAGCGGTGCTTGTTTTTGCTCACTAATTGTTTACTTGTACGACTTGTATTGCAATAAACCTGTTTAAACCAACTGCTTCAGGGGAGCCGGGGTGGTCGAATGGTAGAGCGTTGGACTTCTAATGCTCGGGTCGTGAGTTCGTATCCCGGCTAGGGCCAAATATTTGTGCTGGCTTTTTCATCGTTGCCCCGTCTTTGATATCACCCGTATATGGTGGAAAAGGACGTTAAAGCCCCAAACACCCACCCAACCACCCCAACTGCTTCAACTGTTGATTGGCTGGTGCCCGTGTACGCTGCGACTTCATTTTAGGTATGAGAACTTTGTGCGTTACAGTTAATAATTCAGCTGACATGCGGCCCAGACGCCTATAGACCACGCCCACTGACTACAACGGATCTGAATTTTTTTTTTTTTTTTTTTGGGGGGGGGGGTTGTTTTGTTTTGTTTTGTTTTGTTTTAAATCAGGAAGCGGGTCCATTCCAGCAAGGTGCTTATGCCGTTATAGAAGGATTTTTGTCTTTCTTTCTTCGCTTCCTTTTAAAAAAAAATGTAATTTTGTTTTGGGGTTTCTTTTGTCCTAGTCTTGGTTAGGCCCGTAGCCGTGGGTTAATTAACATGTGCGTTTTACATACGGGCCCAGGTATCTTGGTCACCCTGCTAGACACACGCCACAGAGTTTTACATACGGGCCCAGGTATCTTGGTCACCCTGCTAGACACACACCACAGAGTTTTACATACGGGCCCAGGTATCTTGGTCACCCTGCTAGACACACACCACAGAGTTTTACATACGGGCCCAGGTATCTTGGTCACCCTGCTAGACACACACCACAGAGTTTTACATACGGGCCCAGGTATCTTGGTCACCCTGCTAGACACACACCACAGAGTTTTACATACGGGCCCAGGTATCTTGGTCACCCTGCTAGACACACACCACAGAGTTTTACATACGGGCCCAGGTATCTTGGTCACCCTGCTAGACACACGCCACAGAGTTTTACATACGGGCCCAGGTATCTTGGTCACCCTGCTAGACACACACCACAGAGTTTTACATACGGGCCCAGGTATCTTGGTCACCCTGCTAGACACACACCACAGAGTTTTACATACGGGCCCAGGTATCTTGGTCACCCTGCTAGACACACACCACAGAGTTTTACATACGGGCCCAGGTATCTTGGTCACCCTGCTAGACACACACCACAGAGTTTTACATACGGGCCCAGGTATCTTGGTCACCCTGCTAGACACACACCACAGAGTTTTACATACGGGCCCAGGTATCTTGGTCACCCTGCTAGACACACACCACAGAGTTTTACATACGGGCCCAGGTATCTTGGTCACCCTGCTAGACACACGCCACAGAGTTTTACATACGGGCCCAGGTATCTTGGTCACCCTGCTAGACACACGCCACAGAGTTTTACATACGGGCCCAGGTATCTTGGTCACCCTGCTAGACACACGCCACAGAGTTTTACATACGGGCCCAGGTATCTTGGTCACCCTGCTAGACACACGCCACAGAGTTTTACATACGGGCCCAGGTATCTTGGTCACCCTGCTAGACACACGCCACAGAGTTTTACATACGGGCCCAGGTATCTTGGTCACCCTGCTAGACACACACCACAGACAAGGGCAACAGCAAGCCAGTAAATCTACATTTTCCAGTTAGCCTGAAATCCTGAAATCATTATGCTACGGTTATATACATGTGAAAGGGGGTAATGCTACCATTATTATGCCCACAGACCGTACTGAGCTGTTGTCGTGGTATCTACTATCTACCATCACACGGGGAGCCGGGGTGACCGAATGGTAGAGCGTTGGACTTTTTTTTCTTTCTTTTTTTTTTAACCTCAGTTGCATGCAGGTCCGCTCCAAGCCCCCCCCCCCCCCCCAAAAAAAAAAAAAAAAAACAACAACAAAAGAACACACACACACAAATTTTACCCTTTTTTTTAAACTGGGCTGAGCGTCCCTTCTTCATAGGTTCTTTTTTTTTTTTTTAATTAACCACTACATTATTTCTCTTTGTTTTCATTTTTTTTTTGGACTTCTAATGCTCCGGTCGTGAGTTCGTATCCCGGCTGGGGCCGAATATTTGTGCTGGCTTTTTCATCGTTGCCCAGTCTTTGGTATCACCCGTTTGTGGTGGAAAAGGACGTTAAACCCCCAATCCCCCACCCACATACCCTATCATCAGACCACTTAGATGCCTGGGCAGTGGCAGCGTCTATAATGCTGGAACTGAGCCAACAGAAACGGGCTCGATGGCGTGGCGACCACATTGAGAGGTTCAGTGTGTGTGTGTGTGTGTGTGTGTGTGTGTGTGTGTGTGTGTGTGTGTGTGTGTGTGTGTTTTCCTGTTGTTGTTTTTTTTTTCTTTGCTTGTTTTTTTTCTGTTTTTGTTTTATTTTTGTTTTCCTGGACCCCCAGAGGGTTGAAAAATATACTTGACTTGACTTGACTTGACTTGACTTGAAGTAGTGTAGCAGCGGTAGTAAAATTTAAATGTTCGACTGCTCGAACAAAGTGTAAACAACATAACAGGAGCAATATTAGCGAGCAACATTTATATCACATTAAGACTTGTAGTAATCATCACCACAGAGCGTACAGGCGCACTCACAAGCGAAACTGTTCCAAAACATAAGCTGGCCTAGCAAAGATTAAATTACCTTACAACAACAACAACAACAACAACAACAACAACAACACTTAACAAAACTCAGAAAATCCTCAGTTAAACCGTCTCTCTTCAAACCTCCTGCAGTTCCAGCCTCTACTGTTGACGTCATCCTAATGTTTTCAATCGACTGCAACATGATTTCCTCTGTCAGGCTTGGGAACGGATAGAGGGGCGCGGAGAGGGGAGGGACTGTCTCAAGTTCATTTTCTACACGGTAAACAAGACTAGGGGGGGGGGGGGGGGGGCGAGAAGAAGAGGGTGGGTGGGTGGGTGGGTGTTTGGGGGTTTAACGTCCTTTTCAACCACATAGGGTGATAACAAAGACGGGGCAACGATGAAAAAGCCAGCACAAATATTTGGCCCCAGCCGGGATCGAACTCACGACCCGAGCATTAGAAGTCCAACGCTCTACCATTCGACCACCCCGGCTCCCCGAGGAGAAGAAGAAAAATCCGGTCACTTTGACGTAGTTCTCATTGGTACGTTCGGATGAGCAGCTACAGGGTCATCTGGCGGCCAGCATCATCAGCATTATGTTGGGTAACCAGGAAGCTGCAGGCAACACGCACTTACAGCGGCCGGTTTTACAAAGACGGATCGCACAGCTCAGCTAAACCAATATCTCATCTCCTGTTCTCTGCCCCCCCCCCCCCCCCCCCCCCTTGGAGAAGATTAGAGACGAAATCCAGGAACGACTTTCCATTCATGCCAGACTGCGTGGCAGTGGATGTGTCCGCTTTCAAAAGAAGCAGAGGAGAAATAAATGAGCATCGTTATGTGCGTGGCAACTCAGATAGGACGATCTTCCAGCCTTTCTCACCAGTAGGCTACAACCCTAGTTCCACAATACTGCCGTCTTCAAATTAAGGAGAGCTGGTGAGATCAAGCGTATATCCAGATGTATCGCCCCTGTCACTGACTCTTCAGCAGCCTATTTCCCCGAATGAGGCTCATTATGCAAATACAAAGCATGAGAACATTCCCATAGGAGATGTCCGAGTTTTGATCTCGCACCAAACGTCTATATTACTATTTGTACGCCACATACATCTTTTGGTTGTGATGAGCCAGATGAAAGGCGGTAGGATGGGGCCAGGACGGGCGTCGTTGTCGAAGGTGTGAGGGGGAGGCGGGGGGGGGGGGGTTGGAGTGGGCTGTCCTGAGAGCTGATGGAGACTTTCAGCTGATGAAGACTGTACTGACAGCTGATGAAGATTGTACTGACAGCTGATGAAGACTGTACTGACGGCTGATGATGACTGTGCTGACAGCTGATGAAGACTGTACTGACAGCTGATGATGACTGTGCTGACAGCTGATGAAGACTGTACTGACAGCTGATGATGACTGTGCTGACAGCTGATGAAGACTGTGCTGGCAGCTGATGAAGACTTTACTGACAGCTGATGAAGACTTTACTGACAGCTGAGGAAGACTGTATTGACAGCTGATGATGACTGTGCTGACAGCTGATGAAGACTGTACTGACAGCTGATGATGACTGTACTGACAGCTGATGAAGATTGTACTGACAGCTGATGAGGACTGTACTGACGGCTGATGATGACTGTGCTGACAGCTGATGAAGACTGTACTGACAGCTGATGAAGACTGTACTGACAGCTGATGAAGATTGTACTGACAGCTGATGAAGACTGTACTGACGGCTGATGATGACTGTGCTGACAGCTGATGAAGACTGTACTGACAGCTGATGATGACTGTGCTGACAGCTGGTGAAGACTGTACTGACAGCTGATGATGACTGTGCTGACAGCTGATGAAGACTGTACTGACAGCTGATGAAGACTTTACTGACAGCTGATGAAGACTTTACTGACAGCTGAGGAAGACTGTACTGACAGCTGATGAAGACTGTACTGACAGCTGAGGAAGACTTTACTGACAGCTGATGAAGACTTTACTGACAGCTGATGAAGACTGTACTGACAGCTGATGAAGATTGTACTGACAGCTGATGAAGACTGTACTGACGGCTGATGATGACTGTGCTGACAGCTGATGAAGACTGTACTGACAGCTGATGATGACTGTGCTGACAGCTGATGAAGACTGTACTGACAGCTGATGATGACTGTGCTGACAGCTGATGAAGACTGTGCTGACAGCTGATGAAGACTTTACTGGCAGCTGATGAAGACTTTACTGACAGCTGAGGAAGACTGTATTGACAGCTGATGATGACTGTGCTGACAGCTGATGAAGACTGTACTGACAGCTGAGGAAGACCGTGCTGACAGCTGATGAAGACTGTACTGACAGCGGATGAATGTGCTGGCAGCTGATGAAGACTGTACTGACAGCGGATGAATGTGCTGGCAGCTGATGAAGACTGTACTGACAGCTGATGAAGACTGTGCTGGCAGCCGATGAAGACTGTACTGACAGCTGATGAATGTGCTGGCAGCCGACCAAGACTGTACTGACAGCTGATGAAGACTGTGCTGGCAGCCGATGAAGACTGTACTGACAGCGGATGAATGTGCTGGCAGCCGACCAAGACTGTACTGACAGCTGATGAAGACTTTACTGACAGCTGATGAAGACTTTACTGACAGCTGATGAAGACTTTACTGACAGCTGAGGAAGACTGTATTGACAGCTGATGATGACTGTGCTGACAGCTGATGAAGACTGTACTGACAGCTGAGGAAGACCGTGCTGACAGCTGATGAAGACTATGCTGGCAGCTGATGAAGACTGTACTGACAGCTGATGAAGACTGTGCTGGCAGCCGATGAAGACTGTACTGACAGCGGATGAATGTGCTGGCAGCCGACCAAGACTGTACTGACAGCTGATGAAGACTGTGCTGGCAGCCGATGAAGACTGTACTGACAGCGGATGAATGTGCTGGCAGCCGACCAAGACTGTACTGACAGCTGATGAAGACTTTATTGACAGCTGATGAAGACTGTACTGACAGCTGATGAAGACTGTGCTGGCAGCCGATGAAGACTGTACTGACAGCGGATGAATGTGCTGGCAGCCGACCAAGACTGTACTGACAGCTGATGAAGACTTTACTGACAGCTGATGAAGACTGTACTGACAGCTGATGAAGACGGTACTGACAGCTGATGAAGACGGTACTGGCAGATAATGAAGACTGTATTCAAAATATACAACAAAAAGAACAAACCAAAGACAACAACAAACCAGATACACCTCCCTCCCCCAAAAAACAACAACAACAAACAAACAAACAAACCCAAAAGCAAAAAACAAAAACCAAAAAAAAAAAAAAATCATTACCTCCCCACCTCCCCCGCCAAAAGTAAATCCAAACAAACATACATGTACAAACAAACAAGAAAACCATCAACACGAAAACAATAAGAAAGCCGTAGCACAAACAACAACAATAACAACTGCACGAGACCAACAGGCTGTCGAAACTAAATTAGCTCAATTTGCTCATTGCCCTGATCTCTTGTCGTTGAAGACAGTAGCGTTTTAACGTTGATCACCAATGCACAGAACACAAACGAATCTGTCAGGCGTAAGGACACAAATTGACCGTGGTGTCATGTTTGGTGTTTGTTTGGCAAGTGTGCTAGTCTGTAGTAATTTCTGTTGTCATGAAAAAGCGTGATTTTCGTGATTTTTGTGTTACGTAGGTCAAGGTGCACGGCAGGCGGTCACAAAAAGAGGCAAGCTGCCAGTGATTGGTGGTTGGTGGGTGTTTGGGGGTTTAACGTCCTTTTCCACCATATACGGGTGATACATGTATCAAAGACGGGGCAACGATGAAAAAGCCAGCACAAATATTTGGCCCCAGCCGGGATACGAACTCACGACCCGAGCATTCTACCATTCGGCCACCCCGGCTCCCCAGCTGCCAGTGAAGCTGGGACTTTTTGCACAGAGGTGGGACACAAGTGAGGCAAGCTGAATTGTGTGAACTGCCTCTCTGGCCTAAAGAGAAAGTAGACGTGCATTACTCCAGTGAGGCCTCAGCGGAAAGGAGACATTCATATTTTTATAAACCCCTGTCAGGTGCTTGCCTTTGAATGGTCTGTTCATGGTAGTAATTGTTTCTAGACTGAAGCATTTTTATGGGTGACTATGATGCCTGAGGCTAATAGGGAATAAAAAAGGCATTTTGAGGCCCTGTGTATTTGTGTCCTTCGCCCTCAGCGGAAGATTACAGAAGCATGAAGGGGAACACTTGGTCTAATGTGCGTGTAATGTCCTGCCAGGTAATGTCAGGTACCGCCTGAACTCCACACAGTACCCGATGATCCCGCGTTTTGAGAACTGAAACAGTGATAGCTTCTTTCAAGCACACGAACCATTTTGTCCAAAACTAATGAAGACCCCCCCCTGTGACGCATCAGGCAGAACACTTAAAAGACTTATACTCCTGGGGAACTTCGTTTATGAATACTTCACTTGTGTTGCAGAGTACGCTCGTGTACTAGAATCACATAGACGGGACGCTGGATGAGAGATAACAGGAGAAATATTAGCGAGCGGTGCTCATCACGCCCCATGTCATTTCCTGTCATCATATCTGGTGGTGATGACTCCAAGATGTGTCTGTTTCGTCTCTCAAGACATTACTCCATTCCTGCTGCGCTGCTCAGACAACGGAGGTGTGTGTGTGTGTGTGTGTGTGTGTGTGTGTGTGTGTGTGTGTGTGTGTGTGTGTGTGTGTGTGTGTGTGTGTGCGCGCGTGCGTGCATGCGTTTGTGTGTGCGTGCGCGCGCGCGCGCGTGTGTGTGTGTGTGTGTGTGTGTGTGTGTGTGTGTGTGTGTGAGAGAGAGAGAGAGAGAGAGAGAGAGAGATCTCGCTAACGAATAACTTGGTCAGTCCTGAAAGTAAACATTATCTTCGTCGACATGGCAACTGTGATTAACTCAAACAGAACCCGTTCACTGAAACGTAAGAGTTAACGGTATAAGTAACAAGCATTCTTAAGTTAACCATTAACCATAAGACCGACTTTGAAATAAGATTTAATTAAGTTCTCTTATGCTCATTCAAGAGAGAGAGAGAGAGAGAGAGAGAGAGAGAGAGAGAGAGAGAGAGAGAGAGAGAGAGAGAGAGAGAGAGAGAGAAACTTCTGAAATCGCCTTTCACAGGAGTATATAAAACTGAAAGGCACTTCGATTTTTCGGTTGGCGTGTACTGAATGATTTATCGTTCTGGGAATAACTAGCACGTTAACATGTGGTGCAGCTGTTTTCTATTCTTATCGGGACGATACCGGTCTTGCAAAGCGTTGGACTTGCAATTCTCGTGTCATGAGTTCCAATCCCGACACATCGCTACAGCGTCCAGCGGGTGTTGTGTGCTGCACGAGAAGACTAGTCACTGCGATCTTTCTCGCTCAGTGTCAAAACGCAAACTGAGCTGTGAAATCAGGCCGCCCTTGGCTTTTAGAGGGGTTTCAGGGACGCTGAAAACTCTGTAACTGTGACAGAGCTGACTGTGCATAATGCACAGTCGGATACTTTTTTTTTTTTTTTTTTTAACACACTGTTTGTGGCTTTTTGCTGAGGTTGCAGACCTTTAATGTGTGGTCGTGAAGAGAGTTCAGTCACTGACCAATAAGTTCCTATTTCAGCGGGGAACCAGACTTTTGTACCGACGTTTACGTCGTTGCCTCGTGTTTGATATCACCTTTCTGTTCCGGAAGAAGACCTCAAATCTGCAACCAACCCACCAACCAACCAGCTAGCCAACCAACCAATCAACCAACTAACCAAGCACATCAAATCACGGCTTGAAGCACAAATTTGTACCGACTGTTTCCTTTTATGTCAGGCTTTGTGATAGAAACGGACGTGAACTTTGCTCGCAAGCAAGCAAGCAAGCAAGCAACCAGTTCCAGTCCCTGCACGGCTTGGAGTCTGAAGTTTGGACTGACGTTTTCATCGTTGCCTTGTCTTTGATATCGCCCTTCTGTAGTAGGGGACTTCTAATGCTCGGGTCGTGAGTTCAGTTCGATCCCGGCTGGGGCCAAATATTTGTGCTGGCTTTTTCATCGTTGCCCCGTCTTTGATATCACCCTATGTGGTGGAAAAGGACGTTAAACCCCCCCCCACCCACCCACCCTTGTAGTGGGGGGGGGGGGACGTGCAACCAACCGACCAAGCATCTATACAAGCAAGCAAGCAAGCAACTCTTCTTGTCGTTGCTGCAAATGGTACCAAACACATCCAGTTTATTCTGTCTGCTCCCATCATTTTCCGCTCTGGCGTCTCAGACGTGATTTCCCGGGTGTGTACTAACCTGGCAGCGTAAAGGGAAGGTGGGGGTCTTTGACATCCGACAGCCCGACCTCCCCTTGTGCTAACAGCCCCACTGGCCGGATTTCTTCTCCCCCCCCCCCCACCCCACCCCGTAGCCTCCTTCCGGCAAGGCTGATCGGCTATCGATGTGTCAGCGGAGGGCCCAGGATGGCAGCTGGCGGAGAAATTTCTTCAGGTGTCCGGTGCTGTTCAAGTGTTGCGACTGCATGACTTGTACATTGGAGGCACCGTGCTCCTTGTGGCTAA
>JACVVK020000004.1:605000-667500 GCA_018292915.2 Batillaria attramentaria
AATTTGGTAATTAAATCACAATGATAATGTTAACACGCCTCCACCTAAGGATTTGTTGATCAATAAAAGCAGCAAACATAACGTAGTTTAATAATTTGCGTTCCGTGATAATTTAATGAGAACTCCCGAAGTAATGCGGTGCTGACCTTGACCTCGAGTGCGCGCGAGGTACAGGCGCGTGATTTGCAAGAATGGCGTGCACGTTTGCGTATCATGTGCTCTTCTTTTGTGCAGCGTTGTACTCAGTCACTTTGAGCACTGCTGTGTCGGATGGAAACAAGGCGGAAAAATGAGTACTTATGGTAAAATGGTGACATTTTGTAAGTGGAAGTCATAATATTAAATGGCATTAGACATACAGTCCCTCGTGGCCGATTTCAGTTATTTTTATTACCGTACTTTCCATTAAAAAAATCACAAGTTCTCAATACATTCTCATGGACTTTTATTCAATCATCTAAAGTCGAATTTGTAGGCGTAGGGTTGTCAAAGTGACTGAGTACAACGCTGCACAAAAGAAGAGCACATGATACGCAAACGTGCACGCAATTCTTGCAAATCACGCGCCTGTACCTCGCGCGCACTCGAGATCAGGAGTGCGGGGAGTGCTCCTTATTTCCCACATGCGCCTACAACTTTCTGCAGTTAGCGACAGTCTGCAGTTAGCGACGTCACAAAGGACACACAAATGCTCTTGAAAACATAGACTGTACCCTCACTCGGAGCAGTGCACGCGTATCTCAGTCGAAAATGCCCAAATCTAACACTACGACATGCGCCATAGGGGATCCAATCAAATACTTCCGCAGAAGCACATTTAGATCCAGCTCGTAATTGGAGAGGTTCGGTACTAAAACCGCCAAGTTTCTTACATTAGCCTGACCTTTCTTTGTACTTAGCGACCAACAGAAAGACACAGCGACCAAAAAGGTGGTTTTTTTTTTTGGTTTTTTTTTGCCACAACTTTTTGCCAGCTCAAGTGGTGGTCCTCCCAGGTCATGAGTGGAATCCACGGAGGGCTCGAAAGCTGGGGCAATTTTTATTATGCATGATGATGGAGATGAGGATGATGGTAAGATGATGCTATGGAGGTCCGTGTATTTGTAGTCGCGAGACAAGATCTCCTCTCACTCGCCCCGCCCCCCCCCCCCTCCCCTCCCCTGCCATTCGTTCCCCCTCCCCGCCCCACCCCAGCCTTCCCCCGCCCCACTGCTGACAAGATACGCGGTGCCCTTTGTAACCCCGTCTCTTGTTCTTGGTCGAGATTTTTTCACCTCTGATTTTTATGAGACAGTTCTTTCAATAATGCGTAATAACAGTGTGATATGATAAGGACTCTCCAGAAACAGAAAGTACGTGTAGACTAGAATTCTACGGACGGCGGCACCAGGTTCAACGTTCTGTGATCTGTTGTCGGTGCCCGACATTAATCATTAATCGTCTGGGTGGTTAATTAAGTGAGGTTTCCAACTTCGCCCACACACTTAACACACTTGAACCCATGCGACGAGCCCGCTCCCGTATATTTTGTCCGTGGGTCGTCCTGTCGTTCTTGATATGTACTTCGGCAACACGTCTGTGGTGCTATCAAAGGAAGGACTGTGTGTTTGTACTTTTTGTAGTATCAGCTCATGTGTCGGGATCAAACAAGTACCAATCGTACTGAACAGTGTTTAGTAGACAAAGCGGTTCTGGTGAAGTTTCGATACTGTACCAAGCACGGAAAGGTCGCGGAAAGAAAAAAGTGTGTGTGTGTGTGTGTGTGTGTGTGTTTTCATTGAAGGATCACCATCAAAGAGTAAATAACATTGTAAGAGAGCAGAACAAGTAAAAACTTATGTACGTGCTCATCTGAACCAGTTTCCATACAAGCATGGCGGAGAAATTGGCGTGAAAAACATGGATTGAAACGTAAAGACGTAAAAAAAACATTTTTTTTTTTTAAATAAAGAGGGGGGGGGGGGGGCGGAAGAAGAAAGATCAACTAAACTGTGCGATATTTCTATGCATCATAGAGGACAAGTTTTGCTCTGGAACAGCTGTGTTTTTTTTTTGTTTTTTTTTTTAATGCGCCTGTACGCTCGGAATAGTCTTTGAGTAGAGCACTAAATTCAAGACACTGGTGTTTTCTGACCGTTTTCCCGTCAAATGACGTCATGGACCTACCGTGTTAATTGTGCCATTGCACGGCAGAAAGAAATCAGATGGGTTGCCATGGAGAATCAGAGGGCGTGGCTCCGGGCTTATGTTGATTGACATGTAGCCCAGACGCCTGTAACCACGCTCATTCACATAAAACGAATCCTCCATGGCAACCGCACGTCGCTCGCGCTTTTATCTTTTCTTCTGATCAGTTTGTCAGACGCGTGCGCTGACAAGCTAACCCAGACCTGTGGGTTAACTTGTCAGAATAATCGCCCATTTTTTTTTCATTTGCTTATTATTATTTTATTTATTTATTTATTTTTAGGTAGCATGGCCAATCGATCAGGAACTGGCTACATGTCAATTAGCACGGTAACCTCTTTAAAAAAATCTGGCTACAAATGGATTAGTTTCCTGCAGTCTTCTTTATTCCTGTAAAGCACAAAACGAGGAGACGGCAGCTGCGGCGGCGCTTGAATGGTAAGCTTTCTTATTGACAGAACAGAAGAGTTTCAATATTAATTTTGCTCGTCGGGGTCGCCCTCATCGGGACTACGCGGCACTAGGAATCTACTTACACAAACACCGGGACCTCCTCTCATCTGTCTGATGGAAATATTGATCTCAGCTCGACACAGTGATAAGTATTTGAATGGCGGCTGCTGGGGGGGGGGGGGGGGGACGTGGAATCTGAAAAGCATACAGTTACACTGCCCTGGCTAGTCGGCGGGATACACATTACCCCGCAGTTTGCTGTAACGAAGAAATTCGCCTGATTCCACGTTACCCGCACAGGCAAATCGCGTTTTCGCGAGGGAGGGGTGGGATCGCGAGGGGCAGGGGTAGGACTGTGAAGAGGGACTGACTATTAGGGAATGGGAGGGAGGGGACACGCACACACACACACACACACACACGACACCGGACAGACAGTGTAACAGCAGGAAGCTATGGAAGTAGGAGTCTGCTGCTGGTAAATTTCAAAGGTGGAAGTGGAAGGGGGGGGGGGGGCTGACTATTGGGGGGAGTGGGAGGAAGGATATGAAGGCAGTGTGGAGGATAAAAAAAAAATTGATAGTGTAACGGCAGGAGATTTTATGAGTAGGAGAACTAGTATGCTGATGGTAATTAACCAGCAATACATCGATCTCTGTTTACAGACTGGTTGTGAAGGTAGGGGAGGGGGGGGGGGGGTCGAGGGTGGGGGAGGGACCTGACTGTTGGGCAGTTGGAGGAAGGAAGGATATGGAGGGATTGTGGAGGATAAAAAAGACTGACAGACAGTGTAACAGCAGGAGCTTCTCTGAGTAGGAGTACTAGTCTGCTGATAGTAATTAACCGGCAATACATCGATCTCTGTTTACAGACTGGTTGTGAAGTTTCAGGGGTCGCGAGTGGGAGAGGGACCTGACCATGGCGCAGTTGGAGGAAGGAAGGATATGGATGCATTGCAGAGGATAAAAATAAGACAGACAGTGTAACAGAAGGAGATTCTATGAACAGGATCGTAATCAACTTTCAATACATCGCTCACTGTTTACACAGACTGCACGATTGTGAAAGGTTTGGGTTTGGGTGTGGGGACAGAAGAGCTACCTGATTAACGTGGTGGGAATGCGAAAGCTTCTTATTCTCCGACGTCGTATTTGGCTGTTGATTTGATTTGATTTCGATTTCATAGTCCAATTACCGTTAAAAGAAAAATTCGGGGGGGGGGGGGGGGTGCGCTGGGGGAGTCGGTCGCCATAGTACGGCGCCGCCCTTTTTTCCTCCATGCACAGCGTGTGATTGTTTTCGATTCCGCCCTCACCCCTTACCCCCGTACGGAATAGGATCTTTAACATGTGTACTTGATGTTGTGTGTGCGTGTTTACGCGGGGGCGATACAGGCACCGTAAGCGAGTCTGCACGTAATTTTGACTTGATTTGGAGAAAAAAAAATCCTATCAAATTCCTGCCCACCAGGGATTCGAACCAGGGAGCTCAGGATGAGTTGTCTGATCCCTTAACCACTACACCAAATTTCCCGTCGTCGTCGTCGTCGTTGTTGTTGTTGTTACGTCTGCTGCTGCTGTTGTTTTTTATGTTGATGTTGATGTTGATGTTGGTGATGCTGTTGCTGTTGTTTATGCTGCTGCTGCTGCTGCTGTTGTTTTTTATGTTGATGTTGATGTTGATGATGGTGATGCTGTTGCTGTTGCTGCTGTTGTTGTTAATGCTGCTGCTGCTGAGGCTTTGTTGATTTCGTTTGCTTCTCCTTGAAAGATGGACGAATTGGGTGGGGGTAGATGAAAAATGTCAAGCTTTGGTCATGACAAAGTGCTATCACTCACTGATCAGCCCGATCGCTCCTTGTTGGAAGTGAATCTTCCGGAAGACAGCGAACATGCTTTTCACCGCGATTCCATTTGTGTTTACTTTGAAGCTTGATGCCATACGACTGCGTTCTTTACTCGCTAGATATTCTTAGGCTGTCAGGAAGTTCCGTCTTCTAGCAAAAACAACAACAACAACAAAAATCTTTCTGTATTTAGTTGTACTTTTGGAAGATTTTCAAAGCGGCGCACTTGCGGACATGCTAAGTTCAAAAGAAGAGAGAAAAATAACTTTGAAATAACTTTATTTGAAAACGGTGGAAGTTTTGGTCTTGCAACCAATTTTCAAACTTGCCGTTTTGAAGAACAAACAACTAGACAAAAAAGCCAAATGATCGAACATACTTAAACCTGGAACAAGAAACTTCAAACACACACACACACACACACACACACACACACACACACACACACACACACACACACACAATTATCACATGCATGAACTAGTATGTCCATATTTATATTTAGAGAGAGAGAGAGAGAGAGAGAGAGAGAGAGAGAGTGTGTGTGTGTGTGTGTGTGTGTGTGTGTGTGTGTGTGTGTGTGTGTGTGTGTGTGTGTGAAATTGTTTGCAAACGTGCAGAACTCTCTCCCTCTCTCTCTCTCTCTCTCTCTCTCTCTGTTTTCTTCCAGTTGAAATTGTTTGCAAACGTGCAGAACTCTCTCTCTCTCTCTCTCTCTCTCTCTGTGTGTGTGTGTGTGTGTGTGTGTGTGTGTGTGTGTGTGTGTGTGTGTGTGTGTGTGTGTGCAATACTGAAACGTTTCGTCCTGACAAGAGCAACAGACCTGAGATGAACAACAAAAACAACAACAAAGACAAAAAAGAAGCAAAAACAAACAAGCAATCAACAACAACAACAACAAAACCGCTCGGTATATTGTGAGCTGATGTCTTGATATATATTTCGAGACCTTAACTCTCAATGTGACTTTCTTGCGCGAATGCCATCAGCATGTGTTGAACATTCTCTGAAGAAAGTGACATCACAATCCGAACACAATTTTTATAACGCAGGGCCCATATGTAAAAGTCGAGGTTAATTTAACCCACGGCTACAGGCCAACCCAGACTAGGACAAAAGAAACCCAAAAGCAAAATTAAATCAAAAAAAAGAAAAAGCAAGCGAAGAAAACAAGAAAAAAATCCTTCTTCTCAGGCACCTTGCTGGAATGGGCCCGGTTCCTGATTTAAAACAAAAACAACAGAAAATTTAACCCTAGAGCTAGTCTAGTTCGAGGTTAGACTCTAACCCGGGGCTGAAAGCCCTAACCTCGACTACTACATACGGGCCCTGGTGTTTATTAATAAGATGTTTAGGCCTATAACCGAGTTTATCATTAACTCAAGACGCCTGTCCACTCGGCAAGAACCTCCTAGCACCGTGGAGGTTAATTCGCATCAAGGTCATTCATCTCACGCATGACTGACCACGCGCTAGATCGAGTTTTCCATGGCGTTGAACCAACGCAAAATGCGGTTTGACAGTCAGCCTGTTTAATGCGTGCGCAAATCACTCTACACGACATACTTACCGGACAAACGACAAGCTTGGTTTTCGTTAAAGACAATCACGCTTCACGGATGAGTGCACAAGGGCCCGCCTTGCCAGTAATCAGGGCGATAAGGAAGGCGAAAATTTCACACCTTTGTGGTTACAGATTGTGGTTATCTCGGATTAGTGGAGAAGGAAGGGGCGTGACCAGCAATACCCTTTGGTTGTCTGGTTCAAGGTCAAACATTGTGGGTCAAGGTCAAACGTGTTCATTCAAGGTCAAACGTTTTAAAACATACATATAAATAAATTGATCATCATAGCGTGATAAATTTATCGCCAGAGCGTACTAGTGTCATACTATAGCTTTAATGCTGTAGAAACTTTCCTCGAAAATGACTAATTGCAGGAACAGCGAAGTCTTGACATCATGGCCGTGATTCACTCTCTCTCTCTCTCTCTCTCACACACACACACACACGCGCGCACGCGCGCGCACGGGAGGTTTAGAAGAGTTGCTATCTTATTGCCTTAGATCTCTGCTCTCTTGTCAGGTTTGGCCGCAACACCGTGAATTGATCAGAATAGACTTTTGGCAGTCCCGCCATCCCGGAGTGAATTAACGTGAAACGATTATCTTGGGGCTTGCAATACAATCAATTCGTTTGACTGCTGCCGTTGACTCCCATCCCACCAATACACAGGGGAGTTAAACAAGAGGACTGCGGAAAAACGAAGTGCCACTTAAATTTCAAAATAAAAAAAACGAAGTGGCACTTTTTAAAACTCAAATTTTTAAAAATGATACTTCTATTTCTTTATTTTAAAAAAGTGGCATTTCGTTTTTCCCCAAAAGGGACACTTAATTTTTTTATTTTTTTTTGAAAAAAGTGGCGCTTCTTTGTTTAAGTGGTTCTTCGTTGTTGTTTTTTTATATTTTATTTTAAGATTTAAGTAAAACTTTGTCAAACAACAGCACACTTTTACGAACTTAACTCCAACAATGTACAGACCTGTGTTTGCTCATATTTCAGAAATGCCTTTACCTACTTGACAGCAATTGTTAGTGAAACGGCGGAGCCGGGAGAACTGAATGGTAAAGCGTTGGACTTTCAATGCTCGGGTCGTGAGTTCGAATCCTTGTCCTTTTTTTTTCTCGTTGCTCCGTCTTTGATATCACCCTGACGTGGTGGATAAGGACACCTTCCCCCCCCCCCCCCCTTTATTGAAACGTTTAAATCCAAACACTGTGGCACTTTATTTATCGGCCGCCATCTTGTTTGACCCCCTGTGACACAGGCGCCGGGATAATCGCGGTTTCGTCTTGACTGTCACCCAGGGCCTGTTTCCCGCTTCACTGACTGCATGAGAGGACGAGAGCACAGGGCTTTTGCGCGAAGTGAGGACACAGAGGTGTTCAATAAACCTGTCCGGGATATAGGAGCAGTAGCCAGAGGTGCATCTGTTTGAACGGCAGTTTAACTACCAGTCTGGCGCTCACATCCGGCCTGAAAAGCCATTCCACTTGATCTGGGCTTGCTTTTTATTTTCCCTACTTGCAGGACTTTGACCAGGGGAAATAATTGACGCGATCGGATTGTCCCCCTTTCTCTTTCTCCACCACCTCACTATGGATGTCTCAATCCTGTTCGGGTTCCGTCGCTAACTCTTCTTCCCTGCGACGACGCCCAAATCGGGCTAACCGAGACCGAGCCGAGCTAAGTGATACCTAAGAAAGAAAGAAAAAAAAAAACAAAAAAAAAAACTCGGTGATAAGGAAAGTGGACAGTTGCGAACAACTTTGAGGTCCCCGTGTTATTTCACAGTGCACAGAAGCGGTGAAAACTGTCGCATTCACCAGCACAGTACATTTTCAGCCCGTTTCGAGATTATTGCCTGCATGAGTTGTACCCCATGCATACACAGACCCGCAGCATGCATGCATTTTTCGTGGCAACTTTATGCTCTGTCACGAAAAATGCAAACTTGTTGCGGCAAGGGAGACAACTCATGCAAGCAATAATCTAGACTCCAGAGTGCAGTCCCTTTTCGGCGGGGCGTGAAAATGTGACTGCTTACACCCAGCGCCATTTTCAAAAATGGCGAATTTTTTTTTAGAAAAGCGAAGACTTGTGTGTCATATGAATCGATTTGAAACGAAGTCTTGAATATCCGACCACTTTTGGTTTGGGCAAAATCTTTGCCAGCGGACAATTATTGTTGCGATTTGATGGCACTGTTTACGTGGTACCAAAGACATGTAATGTCTTTGGTGGTACACTGATCCAACAGGACGTGAGTAAACGGCAAGGGGGTTGCACTCTGACAGGCCAAGGTGTTGCACTCTGCAGGCAAGTATTATTGCACGGTGCAGACGATCACGTACCTGCCTTGTGGTGGAATAAGAGACGATTACAAAAGCATACACGCCCGTGCTCTAGGACTGAATGTAATAATAGATCTGTCCATTCAGACAGAGAGACATGTTATGTATGTCTCTGATTCAGAAACACGCCTACTTTCACTCTGAAGACAGCCTGCCATCACTTGCGCCACTGAGGATCCCTCTGGGTTCAAAGCTGGTCAAGGATGACATAGTGCGCGACCTTGTGTTTGAGAGCACCGAGACAATTTAGGCCCGTCACGGTAGCGCAGTGAGCGCCATTTCCCCACTGTGCACAGAGGTACTTTCCACTGAAAGACTCTGTGCCCCAGAGAGTGGCAATAATCTTGAAACCGGCTGAAAATATTCTGTGCTGGTGAATGCGACAGTTTTCACCGTTTCTGTGCACATTGTGAAATAACACGGGGACCTGAAAATTGTTCGCTACTGTCCACTTTCCTTTTCACCGAGTATTTTTGTTTTTTCCTTCTTATGTATCACTTAGCTCGGCTCGGTCTCGCTTAGCCCGATTTGGGCGTCGTCGCAGGGAGATGGAGTTAAGGACGGACCCGGAACAGGGTTATGGATGTCTCGACCTCCCCTTTCCTCAACATACCCCCCCCCCCCCCACGCGCGCGCGCGCGCACACACACACACTTCTCACTTACACACACACATGTACGCATGCACGCACGCACCCCCACCCCCCACCCCCACACACACCTCAGCTGAAACATAATTATTAATGAAACGTAGGAACCACTGTTCCAGCGCTTATTGCATTCTGCCATGCTAATTGTGTCCACTGTAGCCGGTGCGAAGACAAGGGGAGAACGCACAATAATTATTGGTCTTCATCTCAGGAAATCCACCATCCGACACTGATTTCATGATGGGGAGTACCACAGTACTGCTCGGGAGCCGGGGTGGCCGAATGGTAGAGCGCTGGACTTCTAATGCTCGAGTCGTGAGTTCGTATCCCGGCTGGGGCCAAACATTTGTGCTGGCTTTTTCATCGTTGTCCCGTCTTTTGATATCACCAGTATGTGATGGAAAAGGACGTTAAACACCCGGAGCACCAAACCACCCCAACAGCACTGCTCCTCCCAGGGACCAGGTGACACCCCCCCCCCCTCCCCCCCACCCCCGTCTCCCTCACGTTTACCCATGTATTTTCTAGACTTGATCATCACTTCTTTCAGGGAAAGTGCAGTCTGCACGATCTGGTGTGTTTACTCGCACTATCTGAAGTTCTTGTCTTTACCGGTCGTCCTCTCGTTTTCATATTTGGCGACACCGGTTTCAGTCGAGCGTGCTGCTGCAGTTTAACGGGATCGCTTCGTTGTCAGTGGGATGTAGAGCAGCATTCGACACCCCTTCATCGTGCAGTAGTCAAACAGTCCCAGTTTGCACGTGCATGTCTGCTCTTTCGCAGTGAGGGCTTGCGGTGAGTTGTCGGTCTGTTTTGTGAGTCAGCTGTACTCAGTGCGTGGTTTTTGTGTGAAGAAGAGCTCTCCGGCCTAAAATTAGTGTAAAAAAAAAAATGCGACGCGGGAAGCTTCCTTTTAAACTTTTGCCGGAAATGTCAGGCATTTGGACGTTGGAGTCGGAAAGAAGTAGCTGGGGTGAAAATGACACTTAATGTTCCGAGGCCATGGAAAAATAGTGCGATGAATCACGAACGTCAAAAACTAGGTCTGGTTAAAGTTTCGTATTGGTGAATCGACTACTTGTGCTACCACGCGCCTCAACTACTACCACGGAACCCTCCCCCCCCCTCCCCCCCCCCCCCCACACACACATCAGCCAGGCACTCTCCTCCTCTCTCTCTCTCCCTCTCTCTCTCTCTCTCACACACACACACACACACACACACACACACACCAGCCAGGCACTCTCCTCCTCCTCCTCTCTCTCTCTCTCTCTCCCTCACACACACACACACACACACACACACACACACACACACACACACACACACACACACACACACACACATCTGTGTCAATCAATCAATCAGTCGAACCAAAAAAAAAACCCCAAAACAAAAAACTAATAAAACAACAACATCAACGACAACAACAACAACAACACTAAAAATAACGAACAACACTCTCAGAAAAGTTACGCCCTTATTCGGCTGATCTCCGCCAGGTCGCGTTTGGAAAGGCATAAAAAAAGGTCACCCGTCGTCATTAGGCCGAACAACATCAGTCGCCTGTTGATTTCATTGTCGCACGGGAATCGAGTCCATTTATCTTGCGAAAATATTCTCCGCTAGTGTTGAAAAAAAAAAAGGCAGATACTTTGATTTATGAGCTTTTGTTTCACAGCCGCGGATCACTGTCGCTACCTGATCCATCACATCGGATAACAGCGTCACGAAGCAGGAACAAGAACAGCTGAACAGAGGAACAGAACTCAGAACGGATGCATTACACAGGTCAAGGACCGTTTCAGAGAGAGAGAGAGAGAGAGAGAGAGAGAGAGAGAGAGAGCATCAATGAAACAATGAAACTTTACTTTACAACGGTAGAGGCAGTTGGCATCAGATGGTCAGTTTTCATACCTGCCGGCGTTGCTAAAGACTACTATTATCTAACTAATCAAAAGGAATAACACAATTAAAAAAAAAAAAAAAAAACAGAGAGAAAGAGAGAGGGGGGGGGGGGGGGAGATGAAATGAAAAGCGAAAAGAAACCATTTTCAAGGATAAAAACAGGATTATGTTCAGACCTGTCTTTCCAGAGAGTTCAAGTAATTCTGGGGGCCCATAAAAGAAAAACAAAAGAAGTACAAAAGGGGAGGGCGAAGGGGGGGAGGGGAGAGAGAGAGAGAGTTGTCGCTAAATGCACACCAAACATGGAGGTAAGCCTCAGACGGGCCGGAGTTTTTCACAGACCGCATATCAAGTGGGAGGGATTTCCACGAGTGGCAGCAGTCAACGATCCCCTCCTCAGCCGCAAGTCTCAATCTCCACACTGAGCAGTGCAAACCCTTTTACAGTCGCTCGCTTCACGGGGGACGGTCATGATGGACCGATTTGTTTTTGTCCCTACGCCTGCTGCTACTTCGATGGGGCTACATAGCACAGATATATATATATATGGGAAGTAAGTAAAGCTGAGAGCGCTCCCTAAATCTAGGAGATGTGTGCTTTGTATGCCATTGGACAAGTCCGCCTTGCCCTATATTGGCTACAAGCCACAGTGGAGGAGGAGGGGGGGATCAACCATCCTACCGCCTTCCTGCTCTCTCTCTCTCTCTCTATATATATATATATATTTTTTTTTTTAAATTAAACATAACGCTGGACATGACACCCTAGAAATGCTTTAGAATTAGCCAATGAAAATTACGAAAATCCCTCAGTCATGTGTAGGGTAAATTTACCCATATGAAGGGTAAATTTAAACAAATTCCAATACAGCCGCACTCGCCTAAACGAAATACGCTTAAGCAAAAAATCTCGGATAACAGAAACCAAAACCAGTTCCCCGCCAGACCCCCCTCTTTGTAAGACTATTTCTAATTCGGATAAGCCTAACTCTGTCAAAAAATAGCTAACTCAAACACGGATATCTCAAACGTGATTTTGACAGATAAGCCGAACTCTAAACACTCGAAATACTCTAGCTTAATGATTAGTACAACTCTTAGATTAATGCGATACAATGTTGTTTACACTTTGCCCGAGCGGCCGAACATTTACAAGTGTATTTCCACTAGGAGAGCTGGGGTGGCCGAATGGTAGAGCGTTGGACTTCTAATGCTCGGGTCGTGAGTTCGTATCCCGGCTGGAGCCAAATATTTGTGCTGTTTTTTCATCGTTGCCCCGTCTTTGATATCACCCGTATGTTGTGGAAAAGGACGTTAAACCCCCCAAACACCCACCCTTATATTCCACTACTGGAGCGCTCCGTGTGGTCGCCACGTCATCGAGTACGCTTCTGTTGGCTCAGTGCCAGCATTACAGACGATGTCGCTGTCCAGGTGTGTGGGCGGTGTGATAATATAATACCACGAAAACAGCTCAGCACAACTGATCTGTGAACATAACAATGGTATCTTTAGTCTTTATAACAGAGAAGCGCCGGAGTTTTGCCTGTCACAGTCACCCATTGAAGCACTTCAAGGTAAACTAGACAGTGAGGAGAAACACCACTGGTGACATGGACGACACCGGAACGCTCGCCTTGAGTGACAACCTCGTTATGTTCGTAGGAACTCCCCCACGTTAGTACGTAAGATCAGAGTAGTCTTATGTGAGAACGGAAACGGACAAACCCTCGCTAACTTCGCAGCACCAAAACATGATTATAGTTCTCGTCGTATACCACGAAAGAAACCACGAGATGTTTCAATTTTTTGCCGTAGCTACCGAGCCTCCGGCGAGGTAGCTACAGCAAAAATTGAAACACCGAAGGGTCTCGTTCGTGGTAAACCACGAGAACTAATCATGAAAGCCGTTTATACCTGGGTCCGCATGTAAAAGTCGGAGTTAGGGAGTTTAGCCCCGGGTTAGAGTCTAACCTCAAACTAAACTAGCTCTAGGGTTAATTTTTTTTTTTTAAATCAGGAAGCGGGTCAAATTAACCTCGAGTTTTACATACGGGCCAAGGAGCATTTAGACTCTTACCTCTGGCAGCATACTTCTTCTGTGACATTTCATTTTTCCGGTTGGGTGACTAGTGACTTATGAGCCCCCTCATAATTCTGCGCACTGATTTGTGCGAAAATGATGCGTAGAGCAGTTGAAAAAGCAAAGTGTGTTTTTGCGAACTCGTGAACCACTGAGTGGGTTACGGAAAGTCATGACACACACACTTTCGCTCTCTGTTTCCTCACTGTTTTCGGAAGTAGAACACTCATAGTTAACTCACTGAAAATTTGCACTGGCGAATGGTGTAAAATAGTGTAATGAGAGCTTACTTTTTTTTCCTCCTTTTTTCAAGTTCTGTCGTTGGTTTAATTTCCCCATTAGAGCAGAATTATGCTTTACTCTCGGTCCCTGCTTGGTCATTTTCAGGGCCTGCCTGGAACGACATGTCCTGTCTCGCCTTCATGTACACAGAACGCACGTGCGTCAAATATGAGGGGAGCCGGGGTGGTCGAATGGTAGAGCGTTGGACTTCTAATGCTCGGGTCGCGAGTTCGATCCCGGCTGGGGCCAAAGATTGTGCTGGCTTTTTCATCGTTGCCCCGTCTTTGATATCACCCTATGTGGTGGAAAAGGACGTTAAACCCCTAAAACACCCACCCACCCGCGTCAAATATGAAGGTGAAATATACATACATTTCCATCTGACTGCCAACACAACCCTGACAAAAATGAGCGTCCTTGCTGTTGCTTGCTTTTTTTTTTGCTTTTTTATTTTATTTTAAATATTACCTTCGATTAGCCGGAAAGCACTTGAAAACCCGGATTTGAGCGTGATTTTCCCACCGTGCCAAGTTTGTTGACCTTTCGAACACACAAACCGGTTTTCCAGTACTTTCGACAACAACGAACTGGAACTGGCGCGAATAACACAAGGCCAGTTTTTGTTTCCCTTCACTTCCCTTCCATGTCCTCCTTCCTTGCAATTTTAACTCCCTTCCGCAGGAACAGGCCGAATTTAGAGGGAAATCGACCCCCGCTCTCTCCCCCCCCCTCCCCGAAACGCTTGTGGAAATGGGACAGCCTATACTGCACGATTGATCTTTTATTGGCTCTGCAAGACTAATCATTCAGGAAACCGTGCAGCCAGTTCGTAATTCTACCATACACGTAATGGCGGCCAGGTCTTTTTTTTTTCAGATCTGTGTCTTCGTATGTGTCTCTGCCTCTGCCTGTCTGTCTGTTTGCCTGTCTGTCTGTCTGCTGTCTTTGATATCACCTCACACCGGTGACGCGGCTATCCCGATTCTGACCGGCTTGCGGCGTTGAGCGCTAGCGTTGCTTGGCCGCACGCGACTTCTCTCAGAAAATCATCTGCGCTGTACTTGTGAAAGCTTGTCTCGATCTGAGGTTGGCCTGTCTTGTCGCAGAAGGTCTCTGTTCAACTCGTAAGTGGTTTTTGTGGTGCTACTTGCGCGTACACTCTTGTTGGAAGCAATTTAGTCTCGTTTTCTGTAGAAAATTCACTTTCATTCGCGATAATATAAAATTACAGAAAGGAAAGTCACGTTTATGAAAACGTCCCAGTTTTATAATATGTCTTGCGGCCACACCTAGAAAATTAGTGCAATTTGTGGCTTAGATCGCGCGCAGTTCGAGAAAGAAAATTGGTAGTAAATATTTTGTGGCTATGAACCAGCACTCGCCCCGGCTAAGAACCAGCCTGTATCAAACAGACGGTTGGCCGGTTCTTAGCCGAGGATTTCGCACTGCTCTGATATTTTTTTAAATTGCGAAAACACTAAAGCATCCTACGTCACAACAATTGGCATGCAAGTCACAAAGACATCACGGATACGTGTCTGTTTTGAAACTACTGGAATTAACGTGGTATTTTTTGTCAGCTTCGTGTTAAACTGCAAAATAGCTCCCGAGTCTCATTGCAGTCGAACAAATATGACTCGTGTCCTTACTTGAATAAAATTTTCGATATAAAATCGCTTTGGGTGGGAAGATGAAAGTCTTACTGATATGTGCATATAACAATATGATCAAATTCATTTAAGTTCTTAGCTTTCCTGGCAGCATTCTTGCACATCACCGTATGCGTGTCGCGCTTTTCCGGCCTAAAACAGTCACTGCGATCGACAGCCGGTCGGATTCGCGGCTTAGCCGCGTCACCGGTGTGTCACCTGCATGTGCTGGAAGAGCCGGACGTTAACACCCACCCACCCACCCCCTCCCCCCTCCCCGAAAAAAACACCCTTTCTGTCTGTCTGTCTGTCTGCCTCTCTTGGTCTGTCTGCCTCACTTTGTCTGTCTGTCGCGCTCTCTTTAGAGACGTTAAACTCCCCAATAACCAACCACCCTTTCTTTAAAAAATACGATTCCCTCTTCACTCTACAGTCACACGCAGTACTAGTACTTGGTACTTCTTTGTGAGTCTGTATAACAGAGAGAGAGAGAGAGAGAGAGAGAGAGAGAGAAATATTCGGAAACGCATCGAGAAGGTTTGTCCTGCGCTTCAAGTAGTACCATTTTTTAAACCAATTTCCATTCGGAACCAAACACACGTACATAACAAACCTAGTAGGAGGTGCTGGGGAAGACTGGATTCACACAGAGTGGTCCGAAAGTCAAGATCTTGATAGTTCTATTTATTTTAGCAATTCAAATCAAATTCGACGGGAAAATGCTCTTCCTTAAATCGAATTTTGTCGGAGTCAGTGTGTGGGATGCACAAGCAACCTTCCCTCGTCTGATGTGAAGTCGACGTAGAGCCTCCTACGTCCCCTGTTTTGGGAAACAAAATCACGCCTTTTTTTTTTTTTTTTTTTTGGTCGTTGCCCCGTCACTCTAACATGGTGAGAAAAGGGCGTTGTAAATACTCTATCTTGCTGATTAGTACAACTCTTAAAGATCTAAGCTCCCAACAAAATGCTTTGCGAAGTGTGAATTTTTTTTATTTTTTTTTTACTGTGACTCCTTCGACTGTGCATAATCCAGGCAACTCTGTCACAGTTGCAGAGTTTTCAGCGCTTCGGGGACCCTTATAAAACCAGAGCACGAGTTTGCCGTGATATTATTTGGCTTTTGGTCAGTGAGCGAGACACGTCGCTACAGTGTCTAGCGGATGCTGAGTGCTGCACGATCTTTCTCGCTCAGTGTCAAAACGCAAACTGAGCTGTGAATCAGGCTGCCCTTGGCTTTTATTGGGGTTTCAGGGACGCTGAAAACTCTGCAACTGTGACTTGCTTGCACGGTCGACTGTAAAAAAAAAAATTCACACTTCGGAAAGCTTTTTGTTGGGAGCTTAGATCTTTAATGCGATGTCGTTTACACTTTGTGCGAGCGGCCGAACATTCAAATTCTACGACTGGAACGCTCAGTGTAGTCGCCGCGTCACCAAGTACGCTTCTGTTGGCTCAGTGCTAGCATTATAAACGCTGTAACTGTCCAGGGCCCGCATGCAAAACTCGAGGTTAATTTAACCCACGGCTACGGGCCTAACCCAGACTAGGACAAAAGACTCCCCCCCCCCCCCCAAAAAAAAAAAAAAATAAAATAAGACGCAAAGAAAGGTAGGAAAAATCCTTCTGTAACGGCTTAGACACCATGGTGGAATGGACCCGCTTCCTGGTTAAACAAACAAAAACAAACAAAAAAAACCCGAAAATTTAACCCTAGAGCTAGTTTAGTTCGAGGTTAGACTCTAACCCGGGGCTAAAATCCCTGAACTCGACTTTTACATGCGGGCCCTCGTGTCTAAGTGGTGTGATGATAGATAGCACGAAAACAGCTCAGAACGATCTGTGAGCATAAAAATGGTGGCGTTAGAGCCTTTAAACCTCCAGTCAAAAGAACCAACCAAACAATCAACCAGCCACATTTTGCCGTTTACACTTTCCAGTCCGCTCAGTGCGATCTCTCTCTCTCGTACTAAAAATGCCATTTTGTTTTTTAGCCACTCTCGGTTTGAATGGGCCCCATGGGCTCGCGTTCACGCGGCGGGGCTGATATCGCCAAGCTTGCCTACCCCTTTTGCTCTTTCTTTACTCTTAATTCTGCCTTCATCGGTCCATTCACCTGTCTTTTGCTCTCTTAAAATCTCCTCCGGGGGGAGGTCAGTAAGCGGGTGTCTGCTGACCCTTGGTCCAGTGAGACATCTGAGGGTCATTTCTGAAGGCCGACTTCACTGGATTCCCCCCACCTGGTCTTTAGCCTGGCGGGCTTTGTTCGCAGCGCCTTGCTGGTGCTGCTGAACACCTGTCACGTTGAAGACCTTCACAACGCACCCCTCTCTGGTGCGTTGTTTTCCCGAACCGCCTCACGGCGGGGAGGTTCCGTGTTGGAGCGGTCTGTTCTCCAACTGCCTCCCAGGCATGTTGTCTTCATTGGCAACTAAGGAATTTTCCTTCCTACCTCTCTGTCTATCCCTCACCAGCCCATTCGCCTGTCTCTTTCTCTTTAAAACCTCCCGAATTTAGCCGCTCTGTCCTTCCTCTCATCTCTCAGCTGATTTCTAAGTTCGGCCCTTTCATCTATATTTCTTCTTTTCAACCTCTCACTCACGTCTGCACTACCAGTGGTTAGGAATAAGTGATGTTGGGCATATGCTGCGAACTGGTTTATTGCGCCTAGGAGATGATAAGTTGCAATATTTTCTGTATATGCGCTTAGTATTTATCTTTGTTTTACCCAGTTGTAATTGCTATTCGTTTTCTACGCTTTTTTGTAATCGGGAGTTCGAGAAATTAGCATGAAGGTGCAGCGTCTCCTGCATGTCCTAGGTTTATATTGCCCCGTAGACCAGTTTGCATCCTTTGTCCAACGTTACATTTTTGTTTTTTCATGTAGTGCAGGCACACTCAGCCGCGAATTAGTCGTTGTGGCTTGCGCGGCTTTAAGCCCTAAAAACTCACTCGGTTTGAATGTCCGCACCGACAAATTTCCGGAAATGGCCGCGATTTTAGGAGAGACAACTGTGTGATTTTTCTTCCAAGATCGACAACCCACCTTTCCGAGACCTATTTTGTCTGATTCTCTGGTCTTCAATGAAGTAGTGAGTCAGCTTGCCCAGCGGGAGACAGCGACCCTATTTAAACTGGCTTCCACGTTGTTTACTACTGACTGATGGAGTCGTGAATGGCGTATCAGAAATAAATGGGTCGGCTTTCTGGTCAGATTCCAGCCTGCAAGGTCTGTTCGTCAACAGCACGCCCGCCCGATCTGGATCTGACCCCCCTCCCCCCACACCAAAAATACAATACAATACAATACAATACAATACAATACAATACAATACAATACAATGAAGTAAAATAGATGAATAAATAAATTTAAATAAATACCTGAAAAAAATGAAAAATAAAATCAAACTAACAATAAACAAAAATAAATGATAAAATAAATAAAATGAACGAACACCATAAAGACATTTTTAAAAATCACACAACCGCACCAAAGCCAATAAAAGCTAAGCCAAAAGACAAAAAGACAGAAACAACATACACCAAACACGCAACAACAACAACAACAACAAAACTGGCTATGCCGTTATTTGTTTATCTATTTATTTATTAGTATTACTATTAGTATTAGTAGTATTACCGGCCCCCGTAGTGTAGTGGTTAGCACTTCGGACCATGGACCGGGAGACCCGGGTTCGAGTCCCAGCCGAGGCAAGCGGGATTTTTCCTACCTAGGTCGGCTCCTACCCAGAGCGGGTGTGCTATAGGCCCAATGGGGAAGCTGTTGCCACACAGCCGAGATTCACCCACTTCACGGGTGCCACTTTGGGGGTGCTTCTCTTGGTATGACACGTCTTATGATGTGGATGATTACAGGGCCGGCACCGCAGGTGCCGTAGTTCCCGGGCCTGGTTAATGCCGGGATATTTATGAGAGAAAGCGTGGAATGCGGCCCTGTCCCGCAGTCCCAGTCGTGCTTTCTGTCCAGCTGAATTGTCTCGCGCGCGCACGTGTGTGTGTGTGTGTGTGTGTGTGTGTGTGTGTGTGTGTGTGTGTGTGTGTGTGTGCGTGTGTGTTTTACATGTTTGTCTTGAAACGCCAAAAGGAAGAAGCGAAGAAGAAAGGAGAACATGGGGTAGGTGGGGTGGGTGTTTGGGAGTTTAACGTCCTTTTCCACCACAAACTGAACGGGTGATACAGTATCAAAGACTTGGCAACGATGAAAAAGCCAGCACAAATATTTGGCCCCAGCCGGGATTCGAACTCACGACCCGAGCATTGGAAGTCCAACGCTCTACCATTCGACCACCCCGGCTCCCCGAAAGGAGAACACGAGGGAGCTGTGGTTTCGCTGGCTACACATATCACTACATCTCGCTCAATGTCTGACATCACTGAGAGCATTAAGCCCGGGCAGAAATGCATGCTGGGATGGAGATATAATCTTTTTTGACAGTTCAATCAACACGGCAGTTGTCTGATGGAGATAGAGGAGCGGTGATGATTGCATCTAGCCTGATTTTTGTCGAAATTCTCCTTTCCTTGCTGCCTGTGTTAAAAAGTGTAATCTTTTTCAGAGTCGGAGACAGAGAGCCTGTGTGTGTGTGTGTGTGTGTGTGTGTGTGTGTGTGTGTGTGTGTGTGTGTGTGTGTGTGTGTGTGTGTGTGTGTGTGTGAGAGAGAGAGAGAGAGAGAGAGAGAGAGTAAATGTGGCTTTCATATTTTACTGCCTCGGGGGATGCTGAATATTTTCATTCTAGCGGAATTGATGTTTATGGCCACTTCATGAGCACGAGGGTTGATCAAGATGGCGATTATTTATCCCTGTGCACACGTCTTTGCTTTGTACTAACGTTTCGGTGAAGTTGTTTTCTAGTCAGCGAACACATCCTTTATTTCACGCAGACAAACCGAATAGGAGTGGAGTTTACCGTGCTACTCACATCTGAGACTGGAGAAAATCAAATCTGTGCTAATGTTTAGTTGATTTTTATTTGTCGGTGTAAAAGAAAGAGGCCGTTCTTCACTCGGAAAATACCTCAGACATGTGGCTTTAACTAAGAGCCATCGACGTCAGAACGAAGTAGCACCGGAAGAGCTCACCGCCCGGCATCTCGATTAAACCCCGAGATGATGACAGGCCCGACTTACAGCTCCTCCATTTTGGGCAGGGAATTACAAGGAAGCCATCCGTTCTAGCCATGTTTCATGGTTACTAAGCTCCACTGAAGCCAATTCATCTGTTGGAGCAGCTGCACTTGGGAGTGCGCATGTACGCTCGATGTAGTCTGTCTTGATGATTATTAGAGTTCTAAATGCAATACACTGCCGTTGCAGACTGTGTGAGCGAAAATTCAAATCTTTCTACTGAACGGTTCCCTGAAATACTAGCTGACACTGCAATACACTGCCGTTGCAGGCTGTGCGAGTGAAAATTCAAATCCTTCTCCTGAACGGTCAGTTGCCTGAAACACTAGCTGACACAAGTGACGCAAGCGGATTTGTGTGAACTGCCTCTCTGGCCTGAAGAGAAAGTAGACGTGCATTACTTCAGTGAAGCCTGAGCGGAAAGAAAACATTCAATTTTTTAAAAACCCCAACGGTGCGTGCCTTTGAATGGTCTGTTCATGGTAGTAATTGTTTCTAGAGTGAAGCATTTTTATGGGGGTGACTATGATACCTGAGGCTAATAGGGAATATATAGGCATTTTGAGGCCCTGTGTATTTGTGTCTTTCGGCCACATGGTCCGATGTTAGACACAACCAAAAACGCTCAGAGAGATTTGTGAGCATAACATTGATGAAATATAAGACTTCACCTTTTTTTTTGGGGGGGGGGGGGGGGGGAGGTGGTGGCGTGGCGGGATGGTCGGGTGGGGAGTGGGGGTGATGGGGGTTGTGTGAGGGTGGGGCATTAACAACAACAACAACAAAAAAACAAAAAAACAAAACAAAAAACCGAAGAGAGAAACTGTGCTAGTTTATGGACAACATGAGGTCAGCTCAGGCTAACGGCCGTAAAAGACACAGTCATGGCCTCACTCAGACAAGCATGTGATTTCCGAGTGTGTGTCTGCGAAACTGAATGGTCCTTTGCGAAACTGTCAAGTAATGGAATGCGATCGCTTGAAATTTTCAGCAGCGGAAACAAAGTCCGCTTCGAGATCGCTTTTTTTTTTTTTCCTTTTTTTTTTACCCCCGGGGGTTTTGATTTGCTGCCGCAGGTCTGTGCGTCATCCAGTCGTTGACCTTGGTGAGAGTGCATGTAGTGAAATGTCCTGTGATTCAAAACAGTCACGTGTTGTGAATGTGTTTTGTTCCACATCGACACCCGCCCCGCCTCCTCCTTCATCTTCCTTACAGAGACTCCCTTCCCCGTACATTTACACGCTCAGAATCTACAACCACGGCTACCACTACCGCTCAGGGTGAAGTAGATGCAGTGTGTGTGTGTGTGTGTGTGTGTGTGTGTGTGTGTGTGTGTGTGTGTGTGTGTGTGTGTGTGTGTGTGTGTGTGTGTGTGTTGTAGTAATTTTTTGTTTCGTTTCATATTAGTAACGGCAAGTTTGGAGAGCTCCATTTTGCTCCTATAGTTTTAGTGTCTACCGATGTTAAATAAAGGAATTAGTGTCATTGAGACACTCTCTCTCTCTCTCTCTCCTCTCTCACACACACACGCACGCACACGCGCGCGCACACACACACACACACACACACACACACACACACACACACACACACACACACACACACCCCGTTTCTTCAAGCGTACTGATTTGTACCTGTAGAAGGGTGAGTCACCCTCAAAACGATTTCAGCCATCTGTGACCGAGTGAGTCCACGGGTAATCCATAACCGCACACAAACACGCATGGCTGAACAGCGTGACGGTGAAAGGAAAGGATCAAACACAGGGCTACTACGCAGTTAGGCACACAGTGGCAATGACTGATATCAGAATTTCTTCTTATTAGTTTTTTGTTTTGTTGTTGTTTTTGTTCAGATCATGCAGCTTAGGCCCAGTCTGGTCACCTCAGGTCACTTCCCTTCACTTCACTTCATGATACTTATATACCTACATACTGTCACTGTGTTGATACCTATATACTGTCACGTATATGTGTTGCTTATGTACTGTGCCTTTTACCTCTCATGTGTTTTGCATTTGATACCTATATCCTTTTGTATGTCGTGTCTGTGAGCGGACGTGTGTGTGTGTGTGTGTGTGTGTGTGTGTGTGTGTGTGTGTGTGTGTGTGTGTGTGTGTGTGTAGCATTAACAACGGCTAGAATGAAAACTGGACCACTGGACCAATGTCTTTTACCGCTGATAAATAAGGTTTCATTTCATTTCATGATAGCATCTGTGCGCTCCGAAAACTCATAACGCGGGCCACCTCATCTCTCATCAGATTGTGCAGTTTCTTTTATGACTGAAACTATTCCCAGATCGCTGTGGCAACATCTTGGCAGCTTGCTGTATACAGAGAATGTCTCATTCTGCCACGATCATACGCTAATAGCGAACCCCCCCCCCCCCCCGGTTCTCCCCGCCCCCCTTCACACGCACACACGGGCACATTTGAATTTAACACTCCAGTATATAATGATAACATCATGTGTGTGTGTGTGTGTGTGTGTGTGTGTGTGTGTGTGTGTGTGTGTGTGTGTGCGTGTGTGTGTGTGTGTGTGTGTGTGTGTGTGTGTGTGTGTGTGTGTGTGAGAGAGGAGAGAGAGCGGCTGTACATTGTACATGTGTACTGTTCTGTTTGACGCCTGCAGATTATGAATGTAATTTAATGATACATCCGTATAATGCCTCGCTCCTGAGGGATACAACCCCCTCCTTGTCACAAACATCATTGTATAACTATAAGGCAATAAACAACTTGAACTTCAACTTGAACTTGAACATCAGCGAAAACAATGTAAACATAACACTGAACAAACTTCACAAAACCCAACTGCTCAACGTATGTAAGCATAACGACAGCAACAGTCAGCTGACTACAATTCAGAAATATTGCACGTTCTTCCTTGTCATTTAGAAACAGCTTCGGGAATGAGGACACTCTTCAGGGTTTTTTTTTTTTTTTTTTTTTAGCAAGAGGCATTCTGTACCTTCTGCCCGACGGAAGAGTGATGAATTTTGGGTTCAGGGGGGTGAGTACAGTGTCACAAGCAATCCGAGTTGCTCTGCTGAACATCACTTTGTAACGCAAATCGTTCAGATTGTCTTGTGGAGTGCCGATGATCTTTCATGAATAAGCATGGCTTCCCAGTCTGTAAATGTTATGTAATCTGTCAAATCAGTGTCAGTTGTGCAATGTTAGGCATCAACTGGCTTTCAAAAAGACGGTTTTCGCGGGAACAGCACGACAAGAATGGTCGGACAAAATTTCTCCCCGGAGTCCCCATGAACTGATATGACTGTGGTCTCAAACTGCAGTATTCACGATCCGGTCTGCACGTAAAGTAACGCTTAGCGCCCTGCGGGGCCATGAGCATGACAGAAGAGTTGGATATGTGCGCCGAGGAGGAGTCTGCCATACGATACCACACCAAACGCCATGAAAGCTGTCCTAGTACCTGGGCTTACACATTGAGTTGCTCCTTTAAAGCTGTCATTTCGTCAGGGAAATTAGTTCAGGGTCCGCATGTAGAAGTCGAGGTTAGGGAGTTTAGCCCCGGGATAGAGTCTAACCTCGAACTAAACTAGCTCTAGGGTTAAATTTTCTGTTGTGTGTTTGTTATAATCAGGAAGCGGGTCCATTCCAGCAAGATGCCCAAGCCGTTATAGAAGGATTTATTCTTCCTTTCTTAGCCTCTTTTTTATATAATTTTTATTCTTGGTTTCTTTTTTCTGGGTTAGGCCCGTAGCCGTGGGTTAAATTAACCTCGACTGTTACATACGGGCCCAGAAGAGTGAATCTCTGGCTAACCACCACGCACTCTCTCGCCACATCAGCCTGATGAACGGTGACGGATGGTGAAGAACATTCATCATGGGCAGACACCGAAGAAGGCACGAATGTGTGACGTACCTCATGAGGATTCAAAGCACACACTGAGTGAACTGCTCGTTCAGGACAGTCACAAATGATGACGGAGAAAATGTCCACCTTGGCTGGAAAGCTGTGGTGTCCTTGGAGGGCATGGTATGTCGGGAACATCCCGTCCTTCTACTGTAACTCTCCCCTTAAAAAACAAACAAACAAAAAAACCTAGGATAAATAGAAAGAAACAACAACAAGAACACCAATAAACCCAAGAAATTAAGATGTTAACAGTTTCCACAGACGTCCTTAAGTCAACACCTCTAAGAAGACAGTTGTTGCTTTGAATTGTCTAACACCTATTTTCTGTTTTTACGGTTTTTATTACTAGTGACCTATACAGAGCGTCATCATTCAAATTACTCATACTGGGGGCAAATAAGTGTAGTTTTCCGGCGGTTTCGTAGTCACATTGACCGTTTGCCGAGACTATACATGCCAGCAGCTGGCGCTGGTGACTGTGCGTCAGTGGTAACATTTGGCAAGATGAGGTCACTGTGAGTGCTGGCTCTCTCGTTTGTCTCCATGAATTCGGGACTGGAGTCGGAGCAATGACCGACGCAGTGGATGCTCATGATGATGATGACGATGATGATGACGATGACGATGACGATGATGAGAGCGACGATGATGAAAACGAGGACGATGAAGGTGTCGATGACAAGGACGACAATGAAGATGACGACGACGACGGTGATGATCGTAAAGATTGAAGGTCACGACGACGATGGAACTGAAGAGGATGACGATGACGATGATGATGTTGACGGCAGTGATGATGATAAGGACGATGATAGTGCTGCATGAAGATGAGGACGATGACGAGGAGGATGAGGACGATGATAACGAAGACGATGATAACGAAGACGATGACATCGATGGAAATAAAGGTGTCGACGACAGTAAATTTAACGATGTTGAAGATTACGGCGATGACGAATATGACGATGATGAAGATCTTGTTGACGATGACAATGATGATGACAACGATGATGATGAAGATGACGATAATGACGATCTTGTTGACGACGACAATGATGACGATGATGAAGATGACGCTGATAAAGATGACGACGACGAAGATGATTACAACGAAGATAACGACGATACAGGTGATAACGACGACGGAGGGTTAGTTAGTTAGTTACGTAGGCCTTAATGCCGCGCAAGCAACAAAGACTACTTCGCGGCTAAGCGACGACGAAGCAGGAGAATACAACCCCATCACTGATGACTGTAGACAGTGTGTGTGGGTGAACTGAACTCAACGCCATTTACCACTTACCATTCACCATCTGTACGTCTAATGAGCCAGGAGTTAACAGAAAGTCGGTTTGTTCTCTGGCTATCAGTTATCCATTAAGCAGCTAGGGTTCCACGCCTACAGCCAATTCCCAGGACATCGATCCGGCCAGAGGATGGGGGGGATGGGTTCTCATTTTGGTCCGTCATTGAAGTTTTATCCCGCTCAGTCATTATCAGGATTGTATCGCCGATCCTCTTACATCATTAGCAATGCTGATTGCCTTACAAACAGTCAGTGCGTCCCCTTAAGTAAGATGCGATTGACGGGCAGAATTTGAAGTCTCGGTGCGCATGACAGGGGCATACAACAGCAGCGAGTGGAGAACTTTTCATCGAGTGTGCTTGACCTGTGCATCAGGATCAGTCACTTGGGTCACACAGTGTAGCATCCGAAACCATTGTGGTGACTCTGAACGGCGTATATGTTGTTTTAGAAGTGTAACGTGTACTGAGCAGACGACATTATTCGGTTGCGGACTGAGGACCAGCTAGACGGCGTTGATTGGTGGCTATTTTTAGAAGAATTGTCGAGTCCCAGTCGGTTCAGGGTTGGTGGGTGGGTGGGTGGGTGTTTGGGAGTTTAACGTCCTTTTCCACCACATACGGGTGATATCAAAGACGGGGCAACGATGAAAAAGCCAGCACAAACATTTGGCCCCAGCCGGGATACGAGAAGTACGCTCACAGAAAGTCGTACAGTATACGCCGGTTATAAGAAACTCGAGGGGGGTGAATTTTTTGGTTTCTTATATCCGAGTTTTCTTATATCTGAAAGTCGGATATAAGAAAGTATTTTGAAAAATATTTCTTATAACCGAGTTCAGTGAAAAAAAGGTTTAAAACATTTCTTTTTTCTCAGTTCGTGTATGTTTTGCATTAAATTAAGAAATATCTGGTTTCTCTTAAAGACCTGCACAGAATATATATGTGTAGAGTTAATATACACCAGTGCGCTTGTGTCCTTCAATGTCAGATGTTTTTGTTTGAACATGAAAATACTGTTTTTGCTTCCCAACTGTAGCGCTGGCGGTCATGTGGTAAGAAAAAACAAAACAAAAAGAAAAAAAAACCAACCAAACCAACCAACCAACCAACCAACCAACCAACCAACCAACCAAACAAACAAACAAACAAAAAAGAACTAAGGGGGGGAGAGAGAGAGAGAGAGAGAGAGAGAGAGAGAGAGAATTCCCTTGTATTTATAGGATATATTAAAAGTGCATTATGTATCAACTTTTGATCTATAAAACACTCGTCCCATTAGAGTATGATATGCGATGCTTTCCGTGTCTAATTTGGCTGAAAAAAGCTGCAAATTAGCTTTTTTTTTCTGTTGGGAGGGGGAAGGGGGATGGAGGAAAGCTGGACCACGTATATTGTCAAAGAAAGGAATTGATCAACAGTTAGTCTAATACTGATAGTTTTATTCTCCTTAACGCGAGCCCTGTAGACAGAGACAGACATACAGAGAGAGAGAGAGAGAGAGACTGAGCTCCCAATCAGGCAAAAAAACAAAATAATAATAAAAACAACATATAACAATAGAACAACAAAAATGCATCTCGTATTTTTTCTTCTTGCCAACATTCAATTTTGCACGGAACACAATGGTAAAGAACCAATTCAAGAAAAGAAAATCATGCGCCATCATGTGCCTGTCCTAAGTGACCTGACCTGACCTGTTTTCTTAGAATGAGTGAAATTTTCTTGGAAATGTACTTTCGGTTTCTTACAATGAGTGAAATTTTCTTGGAAATGTACTTTCGGTTTCTTATATCCGAGTTTTTGTATCAAGCGGGACAAGAAATTTGCTTTCCTAAAACCGAGTTTTCTTATAAGCGAGTTTCTTGTATCCGAGTTTTTGTAATACATAATAAAGAAGAGTTTGGCCGGGGGAAAAAAATTCGTTGGCAATAACCGAGTTTTCTTATATCCGAGTTGCTTATATCCGGCGTCCACTGTAGTTCTCTAATATTAGATGCCACAAAGTCACGAAAACGGTTGCGATGGCCAAATGAAAAAATCCTTCTACCCGGCAAACAGCGTGAGAGCTTTGAAAGTGGCCGCTTTCCATTTCAGCGGGTAAGTGGGTGGGTGTTTGGGGGTTTGACGTCCTTTTCCACCACATAGGGTGATATCAAAGACGGAGCAACGATGAAAAAGCCAGCACAAATATTTGGCCCCAGCCGGGATCGAACTCACGACCCGAGCATTAGAAGTCCAACGCTCTACCATTCGGCCATCCCGGCTCCCCGCGGCGTTACGAACACATGGGCTTCAAAATGTAGAGACCAGGCTACATGATGCAGGAACTTGGGTTTTTAATGTTCAACTTTAGCTGCTGGTTATTAAGCTACAAATGAATGGTATACATTTTGTTTGAATACGGGGAGCCGGGATGGTCGAATGGTAGAGCGTTGGACTTCTAATGCTTGGGTCGTGAGTTCGATCCCGGCTGGGGCCAAATATTTGTGCTGGCTTTTCCATCGTTGACCCGTCTTTGATATCACCCTATGTGGTGGAAAAGGGCGTTAAACCCCCAAACACCCACCCACCTACCCTTGTTTGAATATTTCATTGTCCCTTTCGGGAAATTCGGGCTACTTCTCCCGAGGGTTGCGCGTCGCCGGGGTGCAGCGCCACCGAACCTACCTATCCTAATTTTGAATTTTGATGGGGGAGGAAAGCCGTGTCACCTGGAGGAAAACCTCCGATGAGCAGCCCGGTAGTCAGGAAAGACCGGTATCACGTATCACAACGACCTGGGCCCGTATGCAGTAGTCGAGGTTAGGGCTTTTAGCCCTGGGTTAGAGTCTGACCTCGAACTAAACTAGCTCTACGGTTAAATTATCTGGGTTTTTTTGTTTTTTGTTTTTTTTTTGTTTTTTTGTTTTTTTTAAATCAGGAAGCGGGTCCATTCCAGCAAGTTGCCTATGCCGTTATAAAAGGATTTTCGTCTTTCTTTCTTCGCTTCATTTTTTTTTAAAGTTTAATTTTGTTTTGGGGTTTCTTTTGTCCTAGTCTGGGTTAGGCCCGTAGCCGTGGGTTAAATTAACCTCGAGTTTTACATACGGGCCCTGGAATCGAACCCACGCTTCATCACCGTGACACTGGTGACGACCGTTTCAGTAGCGCACGTGCTACCTATTAAACCACCGCTCATATCAGATTCGAACACAATGAGCCTTTCTTGATTCAACACTGAGTCAAAGAAGTTGCTTAATGCGGTTGGGACTGGCTGCTAAAGGGATATAATTTCAGAAAAACACAAAGGTTACTAAGTCGTGTGATGCGAAGTAGTGCGTTTCACGCTTAGAGGTCAAACCAGTTAAAATGCGTCATTCTTAATTTAATATTGTGCCAGTGCAGTTGCTTCATGCGGTTAGGATTACCTGTTAAAATGACTGATGATATAGTTTCAGAAATAAAAACCCACAAAAGGTCACAAAGTCGGGTAAAGTCACCTTCAAAATGTCCGTGTCACTCTAAGAGGTCAAATGAGTTCTTTCACATCACGGGTTTTTGCGAGTGTAAAATGCAAAGGGTTAAGTTAGTGCGCAGTGCCAATGTAGTGCTACGGTCAGACTTAAAGTAAAAGGACCTGAGTGTGTGTCAAATTCGTGGCGTTTAGACCCTTTTTATCAAATGACGGTAGGCTGCATTGTAGACAGGTCAGAGTCGTGAGGACAAGTTAAACAGGGCTGTTTGAGAGCATACAATGGTCACAAAAATAAAATAAAATAAAATAAAATAGTCGATGGTGCAAAGTGGTGCACGTTCATGTGAAAAGAAAAAAAAATCTGAACTGTTTTTCTGACGCCGGAGGCTCGTGCCCTTCGCTGACCTAAGTGCACTCGCAGCCACAGCGGATCACCAAACTGTACGCCACATAGCCCGTGCTTATTTCCAGAGAGAGGGTGCGCTTGTTTTATTCGGCGATTGAACACCCTGCACAGAGAATATCAAGGACCTTTTTCCTGTTCTGATGCTCTGACGCCACTATTGCTCCAAGAGACTGTAGGGAGTGTAGTAACAGCGTTATAGCCCCTACTTGTTGGGAGAATCGGCGGGAGGGGTGTGTGTCTGTGTGTGGAGGGGAGGGGGGGGGGTGGAGTGGAGTGGAGGGGTGGAGGGGACTGCATTCCATTTTACGGCGTACACTTCTTGGACCTGTGGGCATATTCAACAAAATCTTATAGCTTGGTCACACTTCTTGGAGAAAGGGTGAGGTTCGTCGATAATTTTGCGCTGCAGAGCCAGTGATTGTTTTCCTGCTCTGCAAACTTTCTCAGCGGACATTGAACTCAAGGCCGCGTTTCTTAAGGCGGGCGTTTCGAAACGTTCCGGGGCGCTTTCCTATGAAACCGTTTACATGCACCTTGCCCGCGGCGTGCAGAAAAAGCGCTCGCGAGCGGAGTCTGAAGCAAGTTCGCCGCGAGCAAAAGGTCACGTGGTCAGTTTCTATGTAAACAAAGATGGCGGCGCCCACCGAAGGCTTCGTTGAAGTGGAACTAAGAAATGGCTTAAAATGAATTTGCGGGTGGATGGAGACCTTCTGTCCCAACTTGTAATTGTGCAGAATAGTATACGAAAATAATTTGAGCTAATTGCACCGGGCCGTGGTCGCCAGTCATTCAGGGATATGTTGTGCGTGTTTGTGGGGAAGGAGTGGTCAAAGTGAGTACGTAATGGTGCCTTACGTCTCCGTTTAGCATCGAGCAGAACATGCATACTAGCGGTATATCATGCTCCAAGCCAGTAATTATTGCTCCTCCTCAAAAACGTTCTGCGCTCAAAAGATGACTGATAGCTGCGAGCACTAGAGTTTTCTTCTTCCTTTTCAGCCTTGCCAACAACCGTGTTCGTGATTCCGCCGCCATTTTGAAAGCGCCTTGGTTCTAATTGGCCGTTTCCCAACGAGGCAAAGCGACCTCCGCAAGCGCCCGCGAGCGCCTTTGCGTAAGAAACGCGGCCCAAGTCTAGTGCAGAATCCCCCCAGCGAAGTTTGCCGGCTTGGCCAGTCAAAGAGTCTGCTGACACTACAACCCGGTAGAGAGTACGGGTTCAACTCGAGTTTACCTCGACTCGGGTCAATAGCGTTTACACCACACTCTGCAAGTGTAACCCTGACAATGACGTGGGTGAAAACTGACGTCATGCCCGCCGTCACGCCTTGACAAAAGCATCATGACGCCATCTGCATGTTTAGATCTGAAATGCGGGTTGGTCCTAGACACCTGCTCCGTGGCATGGCTGAACCCGGGTCGCTTTGAACCCGGGGTGGTTAAATGTAAACGCACCAACCCGGGTTCAGCCCGGGAAAATTGGCAAGTGCAAGCGGCATCAGAGGCGTTTTGCTGACCACCCGTATACCACCACAGCGAACAGATCGTGTTGTTGACTTCTTGGGCCTGATGCAGGGAGACACACTAGGACTGACGTTAGTCCGCGACCAGCTTGACTCAGCTTGACTAATCTGAGTCGAAAAGATCAGCGCGACATGCATAAACGGAGGCTAACGCAAGCTGTTTCAAGGACCAAACGGCAATGCACGCTGATGATAGTCCCGACGTAGTGAGTCTGAAACTATCTAGAGCTCAGTCCCAGACTAGGCTAGTCTCTTTTCATGCATCAGTCCCAAGAGGCGCTCAACTTCATCATCATCGTATAAAAGGAGTGATCTGACTGCTGTCGTGTCAGGGGATGAAAGGTCAGCGAGCATGCGTGCGCTAGACTGGGTTGAAAACAAAGGAGTGCTCTGATTGTTGATGATATCACGCTGGCGGTGAGGGGGTGGGGGGGGGGGGTGGGGGGTGGGTGGAGGGAAGAGGGGAGGGGATGGGGGAAGGCACCGAGCATGAGTGTGCCAGATTGTGGTCTAATGCCCGCAGAGGCAGCGGGCGGAACGGGAAATTCTGAGTAAGTGGCTTTGCAAACGCAGAATGTCTCCACGTTGTTGGAACACGCATCTCCAATGTTTGTTTCTGGCCGTCTTGTAGCGGCGGCGAAGTAGAAGGGTGAGGCCGGTGATCTGTTTGGTCCCACACCACATGAAAGGTGCTAGTCTAACACACACGCTCGATTTATTTTTTCACGGCAAATATGACTGATGAAACGGTCCCTCGCAGACGGACGGGATAACAGTTTGTGGGCCATTGATGCTGTATTTGCCCGTTTAAACTTGCATGGCGATTGTGGTGTGGCGTGTTTGGGTTGAGGCTTTCCTTTGGAGCTAATCTTTTCGCGGGGGTTGACTTTTTTTTCTTTTCTTTTTTTTACCCCCATCGCCGCGGGCGTGGCGAGGTCTGGCTCATTCCAGATCTGTGACAAGGTCAAGGTCACTTCCCGAACAGCCCCGATGGCCCTGCAGGAAGAGTCACCCTCGCATAAGCGTGGATGGGTGGGTGTATGGGAATTCAACGTCCTTTTCCGCCACGTAAGGGTGATATTGGCAAAGACGGGGTCACGAGAAAAAAGGCCAGCACAAATATTTGGCCCCAGTCGGGGTGGGGTGGGTGGGTGGCGTCTGTATGTGTGTGTGGGGGGGGGGGAGGGGGGGTTAACGTCCTTTTCCACCACATCAAAGGCGGGGCAACGATGAGAAAGCCAGCACAAATATTTGGCCCCAGCCAGCATTCGAACTCACGACCCGAGCACTGGGAGTCCAACTCTCTATCATTCGGCTACCCCGCGCTGCCCAATTTTGCGGCTTTATCATGATAACAGATCCTTGTCTTTAACATTCACACGGCAGTCACTTCCGCCGTGCTTACTACTGTCAGTAATGGGTATAACCGCCCTGGTCTGAATCCCCTTATCACTATTTACAAAAAGCAGAGAGAGAGAGAGAGAGAGAGAGGGTGGGTGGTTGTTTGGGGGTTTAACGTCCTTTTCCACCACATACGGGGGTGATATCAAAGACGGGGCAACGATGAAAAAGCCAGCACAAATATTTAGCCCCAGCCGGGATACCAACTCGGGGCAACGATGAAAAATCCAGCATAAATATTTGGCCCCAGCCAGGATACGAACTCACGACCCGAGCATTAGAAGTCCAACGCTCTACTATTCGGCCACCCCGGCTTCAGAGAGAGAGAGAGAGAGAGAATCATATCAAGCCTCTGGCTTCTATTTAGCGTCACGGCTGACATGCACCTGCTGGCATGTCAAGCGGAAAATAATTGTTACGCTGCACGATTATGTAAAACAGCGTGGCGGGAGGGAGGTGTGAGCGTGCTGAATGCACGAAATGCTTCTGTTGGTGCCTGTTGGGAATCGCTTGTGGCCGCACGTGCAGTCTCATTAATTGACAAGTTGTGCGCAGAGGAACGCGACCGGCACACGAACATCGCGACCAGATCCATGCACAATCGGGAGCAATAAAGTTTGTCGGGAACTAATTAAGCTAATAAGAAAGAAAAGAACGAAAAAACAACCTCTGGTTGAAAGGGTGAGAAATTGAGACTGGGCGCTGCATGTGAATGTATACCATGCGACAGTGACTCGCTTTTTTCGATTTGTGGTGGCTTTTTCATCGTTGCCCCGTCTTTGATATCACCCGTATGTGGTGGAAAAGGACGATAAACCCCCAAACACACTGACACCCACCCATCCTCGCTTTTTCGGGGGGTGGATGGTTGATAAACCAGGATTTAAAAACCGCCATTACCACCACCACCACCACCAACAACAATAACAACAAACCCTTTGTAGGACAGCGAATCTAAAGTTTCTTGTATAAGGCTTCGAATTCCTTTCATTTGAAAATTAAGTTTATGGGATTTAAAACATGCATTTTAACTACTTTCGGATATTTTAACATTCCATATGCTGTGAGTGTTTCCTAGTAGCATTCTAACAGATGGTTGTTTCCCTTCGACTGGCAGAAACCCGTTTTGCTGGCGCTGTACTGCGTTCTTCACTTGACTGAAAATAAAATTAGAAAATATAATTAGAAACCTGGTTTTAGTTCTTTTATTTCTTTTCGCTCTTTTTAATAGTTTTAGCTCTTTTACTGGTTTAAATTTTAGCCCCTTTAAGTACTTTAGTCCTTTCAGCCTAGTACGCGCTTAGAGCTCACTGAGAATAAGCGCTTTATAAGTATCCATTATTACTGTTGTTATTATTAAAGCTGGCGATCCTATAAACAGGACCTCTGCAGCCAAGCGTTGTGAACGTGAGGGGCCCACACGGAGATGTAAGCATAGAGAGAGTTAAGAAGTGCTGCCGGTAATCCTTGCAGACAACATCACCACCATCACCACCACCACCACCACCACTAGCATCCCCCACCCTTCCAACCACCACCACCGACGCCTCCATCTCGGTGGAACACGACATAAAATTATCAACTGTCACGAAGGGTTTTAACTCCAAAAATATCCGTACGGAATGCCGGGAGTACTTTGTCGTACGAGATTTCTTTATGGCATTCTTACTCCGGAATAAATCCCTTGTTGGACAGTAAGGCATTCTTACACCGGAATAAATCCCTTGTCGGACAGTAAGGCGTTCTTACACCGGAATAAATCCCTTGTTGGACAGTAAGGCATTCTTACACCGGAATAAATCCCTTGTTGGACAGTAAGTCTCTCATCCTCCATCTTCACCCCCCACCCCGGCGAGCCGGGATAGTTCCAGCGGTAAAGCGTTGGTCTTTCAATGCTAAGGTCGTGAGTTCGAATCCTGGCCGGAGCCTAATATTTGTGTCGGTTCCTCCCCCCCCCCCCCCCCCTGTCTTTGATATGACTCGTATGTGGTGAAAAAGGACGTTGAACCCTCAAACACCCACCCACCCTCACCCAACCCGGGCCGCCATTTCCCTCGAACTTGACAGGAAAGCTTTAGGATAGCCCATTTCCTGTTTGAAAAAAGAAGAAAGAATCAGAGAAAGAAAGAAGGAAAGAAGGAAAGAAAGAAAGCGAATCTTAAATAAAGAAAACTTCAAAGAGTGTAGTATCTTGTTTTATCGTTTGAATATGTAGCATTGGTTGACTGGCATGTACATCTGCACTATCGCCATGTTACACAGAAATGCATTCCCCATGGGGAAATGAACTTATTACCTCAAAAAGAGGAATTAGAAGAGAATATAGAAGAGAATATATCTCTGCTATAGAAGAGATTAACCCCTTGGGGTGAGCGGTGGTCTAATAGGTAGCGCGTCGGATTTAGCGGCTGCACTACTGAACGGCCGTCACCAATGTCATGGCGATGAAGCGTGGGTTCGAGCCCAGGTCGAGCTCGTGATATGTGATACCGGTTTTTCCTGGCTGCCGGGCTGCTCATCGGGGGTTTCTCTCCGGGTTATCCGGCTTTCCTCCCCAGCAAAATTGTAAAAACAAAAAAATGATAGGTATCGGGTGGCGCTGCACCGCGGCGACGCGCTTCCCCCGGGGGAAGCAGCCCGAATTTCCCGAAAGGGATAATAAAGTACAGGTCCGCAAGACTGAAATTATAGGTGTGGGGAATCCGAGACAACGAAAGGTTTACTGATGGCGGCTGGTACAAATTTTCACCACAAGATCGTAAGTCAAAGCTTGAAGCACTCATCATAGTCTTCCCGCGCGTAGGCGTTTTAGAGTTCCTGTGTGCCATAAAAAACCTGTTTAAAAAGTCGTTCCTACCCTGTGCAATAAGTGTGTTGAATTCCGTCGTGATGTTTAATTCGTACGTCATTCCTTTGACGAGCTGTCTTTTACAAATGTTTTAGTCATATAGTCTGATTTTACTACTGTTATTACTGGCGTTTTTATGGAAGTTATCAACTCTGGTGCTGCTGCAGCTGGAGGCATGAGAGAGAGAGAGAGAGAGAGAGAGAGAGAGAGGCATGAGAGAGAGAGAGAGAGAGAGAGAGAGAGAGAGAGAGAGAGAAAGATTTTATAAGCCAAACTCCTTGAGTGATTTCATGATCTTTACGCGTCGGTGAAGCCGAAGACAAATTTCCTGTTTTAAGGACAATAAAGTTATCTGTATCTGTTCTTCTTCGTTTCGGTTTTGCTTTGTTGCTCCTTGCTGCACGAACTTGGATGCGTCACTGACAGAAGATTTCCAACCTTGTTTTCCCAATAGCGTGCTACAAACTCTGCTCTATAGAGCCCGACCCATATTATCTACGAACCATAACATAGTCTAGGAGTAGGTGTATCTTTCACGTGGGGTTCAGTCGCTGTCGCTGGTGTGCCACTACTGGTAATAATTCAGTTTACAGGGAGGAAACGTCTTGTCGGTCAGTGGTCAGTTGTCTTACAAACAGGCTCATTAGTTTGTTAGTTGTCTCATTACGACTGTCTGAAGGATCATTTCTTTGGCGCACTACCCATCACTCCCATTAAGCACCAGCTGCCGCCCCCCCCCCCCCCCCCCCCCACCCCTGCACTCGCTTTTTCCAGACCTCTCACTCACCGCCATGAGCAGTCAACAGCTAGAGTGTAGTCGTGCGCTTTATCATCATCATCATCAATATTATTATTATCATCATCCGAAGCATCTAAGTTGTCCTACTTGCGCCAGACGGGGGGTAGGGGGGTGGGGGGGGTGGGGGTGGGGGCTTATGACATGCTTGAAGCGCGTAACTGTTGTGTTCTGTTTTGTTTGTTTGTTTGTTGTTCGTCTGATTGATTGATTGATTGATTGACTGGTCGGCTGGTTTGTTGTTTGTCGTGTTCGTTTACTTGCTTGCTTGCTTTGTCGCGAGCTCTGAGAACGCAATCGCAAACCAGTCGCAAATCAGTATCCACGTTGATTTTTTACCCTCAGCAACAAAATAATGTCTTTTCCTCTTGGGGTTTTTCCCCCGCCGCGGAGAGAATGGCGTGAGTGGCATGTATCTGTTTTTGTTTTTCCTGCGACACTGTTCGTGCAAATAACGAAACGCACACACACACACACACACACACACACACACACACACACACACACACACACACACACACACACACACACACACACACACACACTGACACACACACACACACACACACACACACACACACACACACACACACACACACACTCACACACACACACACACACACACACACACACACACACACACACAGAGAGCTGCAACAGTCCCGGTTTAAAAAAACAAAAAAACAAAACACAAAAAAACTTACCTACATTCTGGTCGTGCATCATAGCCAAAAGGTGGGGTTGCAGAGTCCGTTTCCATTCTGTCACCTTAGCTTTAAGTGTTTGTTCAATGAGGCATCGACGGTTCAGCCTACATTCGCTTCTTGTCCTCTATACAATCAGGCGATGCTGTGGAGTAGAGGAAAACTATGGTTTCTGCAAGGAGAGAGAGAAAGAGCCATTGCTAATGGATTTTCCCTGGAGGGGGTACTCCATTGTCACGACAGATGCCCAAAGGGGCCCAAAAAACATACTAGAAGCATAAGTTAGAAGTGCGTTTAGCAGAACGGACTTACACACTGTTTCAGGTTTTTCCGGAGATCTAAATCTCTTTACTTGTCGCAACTTCATTTCATTCCGGCGATTTACATCTTTTGTTCGCTACCAGGAAGGCCCCCCGATTTGAAGTGCAGACAGATGAAGCGGGCCACAGGGGGAAAAAAAGGGAGGGAAAAAAATCGTTCATAAAAGTTCCTGCATGCAGAACAATTTACATCTGTGTCTCCGGGGAACAAGTGATGGAAAACTGATTTGCTCGAGGACTTTTGTCTGGGGGAATCAAGTAATGCAAATAGATAAAAGGAAGTGAAGAACGAATGAGTGAACAAGTCTGGGAAATAACTTTGGAACTGTAGAGTCTAGATTCGCCAAAGTTGAGTGCGATTGGCGAGAAAGAGTATTTGATTGAAATTTAAAGCATTCATGATGACAGATTTTTTTTTTGCCCCTCCCCCCACCCCTGCTACCCCCCTCCCCTCTCCCCACCTTCTCCATTCCACAACCTGTTGAGGACAATTACATCCTTTAAGTTTTGCCCGTTGTGTTTCTGAACAGAAGCGGAATACAAGAAAAGTTGGGAGAACAGAGAGAGTGAAAAGTAATCACCCAGAAAAAAAGAAGGAAATTAATGACAGGGCTCTAGGCTGTTAGGGGAAAAAGAGACGTTTTGCATGCTACTGAGAAAATCCCCTGGATTTGCGCGATGCGAATTACACGCACAGTTCCCTCCTTGAAAATTCCAGATCTAACTCGGGCCCTCCAGTTCGATTCGACAAAGATTCCAATGGCTGTTTTCACTGCGCAAGAGAAAAATTCCAAGTCACGGAGTGTGTGAAAAGGCTGATTGGTCAGCTTACCCCCACCCCCCACCCCTTCCCTCCTCCCTCCCCCCCAAAAAAGGGGGGGGGGGGAGAAAAAGAAGGGGAAAAAAACGAAAAAAAAGCAGTCTTGCATCCTCTAGTTGGGAGAATTTGCATATAATAATATACTTTTAAAAAATCGTCTCGAGGAAAGTATGTAATGTAAAGTTTGGGATGAAACTGGGCACACACACACACACACACACACACACACACACACACACACACACACACACACACACTGTTTGATCCGTTTTGGGGCTAGTGACAAGTCGACAACTCGAACTATCTCTCTTTCAGTGTGTGTGTGTGTGTGTGTGTGTGTGTGTGTGCGTGTGTGTGTGTGTGTGTGTGTGTGTGTGTGTGTGCGTGTGTGTGTGTGCTGTAGTTTCTAAATGGAATTGGCATGTTGGCAAATTTGATAACTCACAGTAGATCTTATTAAGCTCGAATGTCGGAGCTCTCAAATCACCCAGTCTTGCCAAAACAGGAAAGGTTTAGCCGACCTGCTTGAGGAAGAGCTTCCTTGAAGATACAGTACTCCTCGCTTAAGGTGACCCCCCACGGGACCAAAAATTTTTTTGATCTTATCCGAGGGGCACGCTAAACAGTCCTCTGATAAGATCAACTACCAGTAAAAAACTTGATCTTATCCGAGGAGCTCAATATTTGGCGATTATGTCATTTTTTTCACATTTTAGACTAAAGACTTTCCGCCAAAATATGTAATTCTACACACACACACACACACACACACACACACACACACACACACACACACACACATACACATACACACACACACGCGCGCGCAAGCACAAACGAACGCAAATGCATATACCCCCCCCCCTCCCCTTTTTATTTTTTTTCCGAACCCTGTGGATCGCCCCCCCCCCCCTCCCCCCGCAGATGTCAAGCCCCCTCCAAACATTTTGCCCCTGTTACATGGTCGAGGGATGGTTGCACTGATGTTTCGTGAACTGCAAAAGTACCTCAACTTGCCTTCCGACCAAGCCAAGAAGTTAACCAGGTCTCTCGCTCTCTCCCCCCTCCCTCCCTCTCTAACAACATAAGTATCACCACCACCACCATCATATCGCCACATCAAAGACCGAAGTCTTTGGCCACATTGCTCCCTGCATTGCAGCTCTTATCTCTTTCACAAAGATTGTACCAATTTCTAGATCTAAAAGGACCCGCAACGAAATAAGAAATCTTTTGTAAGTATACTCATCTGCGGTAAACTATCTTTAATCGTCAGTTCATCAAAAACAAGCCCCCCCCCCCCCCCCCCCCCTTCCAGTTTCCATTTTCAGTCTTTGGGTATCATCTCATGGAATAAAAATGAAATTAAAAAATCGTCTGTTTCGTCTTCACCTCGCAGTGCAAATCCGGGTGTTGTTTCCAAGGGAAGCCACTCTCATCACATGGATTTCATCTTAAGCGGTAGTCTTCTCCATTTGGGAACCAGAACAGGGGTGACGTAATCCGAGGTTTTCCCTTATCCGAGGTGACGCTAAGCGAGGAATTCTAAATGGTACAAAGAAGGCTTTTGGCCGGGACCAGCAACCTGATTGATCTTATCAGAGGTGTGACCTTAAACGGTAGTGACGTTAAGCGAGGAGTACTGTACTTCGATGTTCTAACACTTTACAGACACCTATAGTCAACTGGTGAAAGACCTAAAACTAAGGCCTCAAATCCATGTCGCTTATGCCCTTGCACTAAATGGCAACAGACGCATTTCTGCGCTCTCCGAGTTTTCGATCGGCTATTGTTTAAGAGAATAAGAGGTTAGATGCTGTCAGCGATCAGTTACTGTTAACGATTACCCAACGGTGCACGTCAGCAGAATTTCACCAGTATTTCCATGAACGCAACGGGAAGACGTCAAATAAATTCAGATTGTGTTTTAACGTACAAGAAATCAGGATGAGTTGGAAGGAGACACCCGTGTGAACAAGAAATTAGCCGAGGGGTGCGTGCGTGCGTGCGTGCGTGCGTGCGTGCGTGTGTGTGTGTGTGTGTGTGTGTGTGTGTGTGTGTGTGTGTGGACGAGCGTTCTTGTCGCGAGAGGACGCTGATTTGGGTAGGGAAGGTATAACCGTTCAATCAAATCCATTCGTCCGATGGATGCGATGGATCCAGCATTTTCATTTCGCCAGCAAAGCATATCATTTTTGTTTTTCTGAGTGCTATGTCTACACCAGACTGAAAGCGTTTTGTAAGATGATTCTGTTCTGTGTGCCGCCTAGTTCAAGTAGTTCATTCCATGGATGTCTTCCGTCATCTGGGGGGGGGGGGGGGGGGAAGTCCCTAGTCCCTTTTCATAGATGACTGTAGATGTCCCGCGTGACGTCCGAGCACTCTTGTGTATACAGGAGCAGAAGCGGACTGACAGCCAGCAGACCAGACGACCTTATCAAGGAGACCGTGGTCACTGGTTCAAAAGAACCATCTCTCGCCCGCTCCATTTGTGTTGCCAGGGACAGAGCGACCTAGGAGAACAAATCCGACGGATGAGTGACATCCACAGACCTCTTGCCCAAAGTTGAACGCTCTGGGAGGGTGTTGGCTCGTTGGCCCATTAATCCTGTCACACTGACGTCATGTGAACTGTGGTCTTCAAAATCGATTTTTTTTTTTTGAAAGACAGGATCTTCCTCAATCAACGTCTCTGCTGAGGTCATGCTGACATCAAGTGAAAAAAGTCAAGCTGAGGAGGAAGGGACAGTGTGTTAAGCGTGTGTTAAGCTGCTTGATCTGGAAAAAAAATGACATCGTTTCGCCGCTGGAGTTCTGCCTCTGAAGTCTTCGCAAAAACCAAAAGAAACTGGCTTAAACACAGAGCCTCCATATAGCAAGTTAACTTATGAAGTCATTTTTGTTATATTTACAGGGCATTTTAGCCTCTGAGAGCAGGGGTGGGTGGGTGGGTGTTTGGGGGTTTAACGTCCTTTTCCACCACATACGGGTGATATCAAAAACGGGGCAACGATGAAAAAGCCGGCACAAATATTTGACCCCAGCCGGGGTTAGAACTCACGACTCGAGCACTGGAAGTCCAACACTCTACCATTCGGCCACCACGGCTCCCCCTGAGAGCAGGGAGTGAGTGACTGGGCGAGTGAGCGAATGTGATGTACATATGAATTGGTTGGCTTGTGTGGTGTGACTTGAGGTGTGATGTACGTATGTCATGTGTGATGTGATTTAGTACTGTGGATTTAACCTGTGGAGTTGAAACTCTAACTCCACCCAGGGTTTGCCCTTCCTTGATTTGTGTGGATACTCCAGTCGTAATACTAACAGCTTAGGGCATGGCAGCCTGGACGACATAAATTTCCCAGCAATGGAATGAATCTTTCTCTTTGTCTATTACGTTTACTTCTTCATGTTTATTTTCGTCTCAAAGAAAATTACAAAATCTTTATAGAGACACTTTTTAAAAGGACATGTGCATAATTATTAACAACTAACAATACGTAAAATAAATTAAAAAGTACACATACATAAAAAATCCTCTCTCTCTCTTTCTCTCTCTCTCTCTCTCTCTCTCTCTCCCACTCTCTCTCTCTCTCCCTCCCTCTCTCTTTCTCTTCCAACACACACACACACAGCCACACACACCTACACATATAAAACAACATTCACATGCTCACTCAATGGGGTGATTTGTATTACGTTTAGCGTGAACAATTTAAAAGGGACTTGTCACATCATTTCAAGGCCCACAAAGTCGTTCAGAAATGTGCGCAGTGTAAAATAGAAACTTAAAGACTGACTGGAATATAGAACTTCCGTATAGCTAGTAATGTTTAGCAGGAAGGACTATTCAAAAGGTACACGCTTCAACATTCCAGGTCTCAGAAATCGTTGGGAAATGTGCGCTTGTTTATTTTCCTTCTCGTCCAGTCTCATGCGTTTGAACCTGGTGGACGATTTTCTCTATGGTTTTGTTTCTTGTAGTTTAGTGTATTGAACTTCTATTTTTTTTAATTTCATTATTACCATTGTTTTATTTAATTTTTTTTAGTAGATAGTCTATTGACAGTTTGCAAACTGGCGAATTTCTGTCAAAACTTTTACCGTTGATAATAAAGTTTCATCATCATCATCATCATCATCATCATCACGACGATAGAGCTCGGTAAATGCAAACGAAGGCACTCAGACACAACTAACAGTTGACCCTCACTTCTTCTGCTTCTTCTCCCTTTTGCACCTTTCTCTTCACGCAGCCAGGAGAGCTTGCTGTGCTGGTTTGCTTCACTTCTGCAATCGGCTGAGAGGCAAACGAGGCCACTTAGGCACAGCTGGCACTAATCGATCGCCAGCGACGGCGGATTTTCCTGTGATCAGTCGATATTAACTGGGTAATTTAAATCCAATAGCAATCTGTTCATCTATCGAACAGTTTCTCTCAATCAAGGAAAAAAGGAGAAGAAGAAAAATCACTCAGGGTGATTTGTGGCTCTGGTAATTTCTCCGCACCTAGTTTTTTTTACATATTCTAATCGTAATTTTTAAATAAGCCTCGTTCCCCAAGTCCAAATTTAAATCCAATACACGTACAAAACTGCCACTTATTGAACAATTTCTCTAAGTCAAAAAAAAAAAGAAAAAAAAAAAAAGGTTTCCGTGGATACATTATGGAGTTGAAAATTTCGCCGCCCAGTTTATATCTTTAGATATTCCTATCGTCATACTAACAGCAATAGCTTCAAGAGTTCATATATCCACATTTCATTTATTGCAATCTGTCATTTGCCGAACAACTCTCAGTCGAGAAAGGTGGGTGGGTGGGTGGATGTTTGAGGGTTTAACGTCCTTGACATATGGGTTATATAAAAGACGGTGCAACCAGAAAAAAATGCCGACACAAATATCTGGTGCAAGTTGGGAATCAAACTTACGACATGAGCATTGAAAGACCAACGCGCTGTACCGGCTGGCTATCCCGGATCCCCTCTCAGTGAAGAAAATCTGCCGTGCAGTGGCACAATGCAGTAAGTCCATGAGGTCATTTGACGGATTTGATAGGGTGATTTCAAGATGAAAGACATTGACGTAATGGCCCTTTTCCACAAAATGACGTCATGGATTTATTGTGTTTTGCCCACAGACGTATAGATCGATGGTTTTGCCATTACACGACAGAACTGTAAGCGGGAGCAATCCATGGAGTTGAAACTCGAACTCCACCCCAGGGTTTGCCCTTCCTTGATTTGTGTGGATACTCCAGTCGTAATACTAACAGCTTCATTTTCCAAGTCCAAATCCAAATTGAACAACCTCTCAATAAAAAGCCCCTAAAAGTTGCTGTAGGTAATTTGTGGAGTGAAATATTTCGCCCACCCAGTCAAGTTGTGTAGTCTTTGATTGTAGATCTGTAGATATTCCAATCGTAACACATCCTCATTATCTAAGTTCAAATCCAAATTAAATCGGATATCAGTCATTTATTTAACAACTTCTGCCTGTTAAGAATTTTTTTTAAACAGCCAACAGGGGTAGTAGTTTGCAGAACTGCACCCATGGTTTTGTCCTTCCTTGAGTGCTTATACATAATTATTCCAATCGAAAAACTGTGAGCTTCATTTTCTAAGTTCGTATGCAAATGTACACCCGGTATCAATCTGTCATTTATTTGTCTTTCAGTCAAGCCAAAGAGTCATCGCGGATAGTTTGTGGTGTTGAAACTCAAACTGCACCCAGTTTTTGTCCTCCCTTGATTTGCATTGATATTGCAGTCGCACTCATAAAAGCCTCATTTCTGAAGTCTAAATCCAAATTCTATCCGAATCTGCCATTTATTGAACAACTTCTCTCTGTTTAGAGAACAAAAAGTCAACAGGGGAAGTAACATGTGGAGCTGCACACAGTTTTATCCTCCCTTGACCGTTCATAATTATATAAACCAATCGTAATGCTAATAGCGTCATTTTCTAAGTGCGCGCACTCAGGGTGAGTCCGTAAGGCGGGATCAATGGATGTAAAATCAGTGGCTTGATCGCGACACTGGAAAAATCGTTGCATCACATCTCCTCGCGCGGTTACCGTGGTGCGTTATTTCCATTATCGGCAGCTTCGGTGATTGGGTAAACACCCTCCGCCGCAGATACGTGCAGTATCTCAATAACCGGGACTTTGTAACTGAGATCGGAGAACGGTTAAAGTAAATGGTTATGCCTGTTGAGGTGAGCGTCAGTTGCGGGCGCAACATTTCTGTATAGTTCTCACTGCCGTGCCACGTTCTGGCAGAGTCAACGCGCAACTTGAGAAAGGTCAAGTTGCTGATGTGGATTGGACTGGCAAAAAATAATTTGAAACCTGCATCCCACGTACATATTATGTAAATTAAGTCGTGGCTCTTTTGTCGAGGTTTGAATATATCTTCTATAATTGTCACGAACGAGGAAATAAAAGTTGGTAATGGCGTTGTAGAAAACTGTCTGCCTGTCTGTCTGTCTGTCTTTCTATATATAAGTCTGGATCCGGGATGGCCAAGCTGGTGTAGCGTCTGTGTGTGTGTGTGTGTGTGTGTGTGTGTGTGTGTGAGTGTGAGAGAGAGAGAGAGAGAGAGACACACACACACACACACACACACACACACACACACACACACACACACACACACACACACACAGAGTTCGAATGTACTGCGACAATAATGTACTGTGGCATTGCCATCTTTGATTTTGTTTCGATTCCTGTATTTCTTTGAAAATTAATCATTGTTTGGTTCAATCGCTTCCGTTGGAAAATAAAGTTCTATCTATCTATCTATCTATCTATCTATCTATCTATCTAAATCACAAATAAGGAACAAAACCCTAACTTTCCTAAGTTCAGACATCGTAGACACTCCCTCACACAGTCTGTTTACGGTAAGAACACTCATCAGCATTACAATTACAGACATGTAGATACGATCGGGATTTCGCTGAGCATCAGTTTCAGCCCTCACACGAGGAACTGCGCCGGAGTTAACTGTTTCCGTTCGCTGCCATGCATCGGCTAGCGGGGAGCGAACACGCGCCATATGACTGTCCCATTGATCTGTTCCCCCAGGGGGCGCCCCGCACACGATCTTCGCTGATTGGCTGTCGACATTAGAACCGCTGCTTGTCACAAACACGGCCTTATTTGTATGAAAATCTGACACTTGTGGGGTCGCTAACAGAGTTTCTATGGATTTTTTTTCCATTTTCTTTAGGGCTGTGTTTACAGCAACACGAGCTGCTTCACTTAGCACGTGGGTTTTTTTTTGTTTTTTTTTTCATTCTCAGTGAAGTTGAGAAGCGTGCAAGTGGTTGTCGACGAATTTTCAAAACGGAGAATCTTTCGCTCATGAATATGCAACAGGGATATCTGTCAAATGTTCGTTTACATAACAGGGTAATATTTCAGCTGTTTCCAAAGTTGATGCATTGATGTCTTTGTAAGCTACTGGTCGAGAGAGAAAAAAAAAATTTTCTCGGGTGGAGTTACAACAATGCAAATGGGGGAGCCGGGACAATCGAGCGGTTGAGTGTTAGATCTTTATCGCTCGGGTCGTGAGATCGAGTCATTTTTTGGGCCATACAGTATAGCTAGGACATCAACAACACAGCAAATCCAATATAATAATAATAATAATAATTTGTTTTCCATGAAATATTTTACATAAAATGGAAATTTCTTTTCGGAACCACAGCAAAGTAAAAAGTTTTATTAAGAATCTAGATGCCAATAAAACATACAAAATTGGTTTGTGTCCGACGCTGTTAAGCCGGCTCTTAACCACAGACCTAAAAAAAGATAGACCCCCCCCCCCCCCTTGCGGTGCTGGAAGTGTGACGCCGCCGCGCGCCATGTTGCGAGTACCTGGAAGTGCCAGACGCTATCAGCTGTTTACATAGCGCGCATAGCATTGGTCCGCTTTATCTTACGTCCCATTTCTGATGACGTCTTTCTACAGAACTTTGTATTTCGAACGAGGCGTCCTGTACACAGAGCCTCTGAGTTCTGGTATTCGCAAGATGGCCGCGATAGCGACACTCTCAAGCAGCGGTGGCAGCGTGCGGCGGTGGGTCTATCTTTTTTTTAGGTCTGTGCTCTTAACTGGGCACAGCGGAGCACCACAGTGCTGTCCACAGTTGTGACACAGTTGCAATTCTCGGGGTTTCCGCCGCTGTGGCGTCATCACAGCAACCTAGATTTCAAATAGCCACAACTGTGACTGTGGTTCCCACAACAGATTCCGATTGGCTGTACTACGTCACTCGGCGCGCAAACATGGCGGACAGTGCATCTTCAATCGGCTTGTCACCGAGCACAGCTGTGTTCAGTTTTGTAGTTAGTAGACACACCGAGCGCAACGACTGTGATGTGCACATGTGTGTTTCGCGCGCTGTGCTCAGTTAAGAGCAGACTTTAAGGACGACCACTGGGCAGACTTGCGAGAGATGGAATGAGGTGCGTACTGGTTTTTCTCCAGCACAAAGATACCACCTTTGAAGTGAACCTGAACAATCCGCTCCATGTGCGGGTTGTTTGGCACAAGATTCAGAAGATGTCTGCATAATTGTGCATTCACACTTCGGGGTTCGGCCCTTGCCCGCCTGCGTCCTACGAAAATCGGCCCAGACTACTCCAACACGGAGAGTGCAGAGATGTATTGAAAGACAGACTGTGATGATGAGGCGAGAACCACTCACTTCTTTTCCGACACGTAAGGCGGATCCTGCAGCGTGGGCGCAGAATCCTGTGTTGTGAGAGACAGCTATTCTAGTCGATTGGTCCACAGAATTACGCCGTAAATTGGATCTAGTAAAGAAACCCGGCGAATAGACTGCCGTACAGCCGTAGGCAGGTGACAGCACAGAGCATAGATCTGTTCAAACTGGTTGGCACTCAACATGAGAACATGAACGCGAGAGAGAGAGAGAGAGAGAGAGAGAGAGAGAGACTTAACTGACTGACTGACTGACTGACTTGACTGACTGACTGAAACTTTATTTTTCAAGGATGAGATAATAGACTCACACACAGGTCTCTCTATCTGTCCTTGCTACAGAGAGAGAGAGAGAGAGAGAGAGAGAGTCGTAGCTACACGCGATATATATATTTTTTCAAAGGATAGGTAGGTTGGGTGGCGCTGCACCGCGGCGACGCACCTCCCCCGGGGAGGGGGGGAGGGGGGCGGGAAGCAGTCCGAATTTCCCGAAATGGAAAAAAAAACCGAATATATTTACGTGCGAGTGCTGTTTTTTTTTTTTTTTTTGGTCGTGCCTGTGCTTTTTCGCCAACATCATTGCCATTATTACAGTCACGCATTTCCTTGTAAGCGATACGTGGCCAATCATTGTAAAAGACCAGTCTACTGAGTCTAGCTGTCTGTGAGCCGGTATTCCAACGCTCGCAACCCATCTTCCCACTTTTCCAACCCATTCTCGGGTGCCGGAATAGTCGAATGGTAGAGCGCTGGACGTTCAATGCTCAGGGTCGTTGAGTTCGAATCTCGGCTAGGGCCAAATATTTGTGCTGGCCTTTTCTCGTTTCCCCCGTCTTTGATATCACCCATAATTATGTGGTGGAAAAGTACGTTAAATTCCCAAACACCCACCCACCTCCAACCCTCTCCCACGGGGTGAAGTCATAATGGACCTGAGCGTTTCCGGTGCTGCTACGCTTCAAAAGTAGCACCGCATACACCAACGTCCCCGACATTTTGCCTACACCCCGCGATCCCTCCAACCCTTTCCTACCCACTCACCCTCCCTTCTGCACTTACGACCGCAGTGGCAATACGCTGGTCATTTTCTCGTCCTGTGTGTGTTTTTCTGCACGGTATTGGTCGGGGGTTCCAATATCTGTGGCCCTGTTACCCGTGAATTGCCGGATTTTATGTTCTTTCTTTGTCCTCGCAGCTGGGAGCCATAGGCGCCCGCAGCGTGTTATCCGCCATAGTCCTACGTACGCTTTCCTACGATCATTAGAAAGGAAAGTGACCAACGAGTCACTGAGGCACATGCAACACCTTTTTCTCACGGCGGGGGAAATGTCAAATTGCCGGGATATCTGGGTCAAAGAAAACGTCTTGCAGTGAGTGTGTCTGTTTGACTGACATCAGCCTTGGATCTAAGGCTCATGACACACGGGCCTGGTGTGCGCTCCAATTAGTCTATCTCCGTGATAAGCATTGCAGGTGGGTGGGTGTTTGGGGGTTTAACGTCCTTTTCCAGCATATACGGGTGCTATCAAAGACGGGGCAACGATGAAAAAAGCCACCAAAAATATTTGGCCCCAGCCGGGATACGAACTCACGACCCGAGCATTGGAAGCCCGACGCTCTACCATTCGGCCACCCCGGCTCCCCGATAAGCATTGCAATATGCTGACGAATGTTGGCTTTTGAGATCGACATTACGACGCCCCGAAGCTCTTCTAGCCAATGCGTGTCAACATGACTGTAGCAGACGCTGTGCTCTTCGCCTCGCCTAGACGTTTCTGTTCGAATAAACATGAAAAATAGCTCAAAACACGCTCCGCCGGAAAGAAGTAGGGCAAAGGCATGTTGTAGCCGCTTGTCTTACGAGAAACACGGGTGGGGCGGGTGTTTGGGGGTTTAACGTCCTTTTCCAGCACATACGGGTGCTATCAAAGACGGGGCATAGATGAAAAAAGCCAGCACAAATATTTGGCCCCAGCCGGGATACGAACTTACGACCCGAGCATTAGAAGTCCAATGCTCTACCATTTGGCCACCCCGGCTCCCCCGAGATAATAATACTACTAATACTACTACTAATACTACTACTACTAATACTACTACTACTAATACTACTACTAATACTACTACTAATACTACTACTACTAATAATAAGCGCATTCATCATTGCACCACTTAGACTTCTGAACACTGACAGCGTCTGACGGTAATGCTGGCACTGAGCCAACAGAAGCGTACTCGATGACGCTGCGACCACACTGAGCGCTCCAGCAGAGTGATAACAGCCGTGGAATTTGAACGTTCGACCGCTCGCGCAAAGTCGCGAAAACACCCAACAGGTCAAAACCCACGAACAGACACACACGAGAGAGAGAGAGAACAAGAACAAGAACCTTTATTTTACAACGGTAGAAGTTACAGGCATCGCCATACGAATTTTAAAACTTGCCGTTGCTACACTACATGAGCTAAAACTACTGGGGTTTTTTTTTAAAGTAAGGACGGCACACACACACACACACACACACACACACACACACACACACACACACACACACACACACACACACACACGCGCGCGCGCGCACGCACACACGCACGCACACGCCATATCCTATCACCCATACACAAACAACATCACACATGTATTATTCGCACGCATCGAACGTAAACGTAAACGGAAATAATGTGTGTGTGTGTGTGTGTGTGTGTGTGTGTGTGTGTGTGTGTGTGTGTGTGTGTGTGTGTGTGTGTGTGTGTGTGTGTGTGTGTGTGTGTGTGAGAGAGAGAGAGAGAGAGATTCACTGTCATGATGTCAAGTCTTCCCCGTTCCTGTAATTAGTTATTTTCGAGGAAAATTTCTACATTTCCCATGGGTAGTTCCTCAATTTAAGGCGCGGAAAATTCCATAAGACGGCCATGATTGGCACATGATTTTGTCTGGTGCACTGTTGCCACAGGGCATGTCTTGGCACAGAGGTACATGATGTAAGGGTAGGAACGCCCTCCTCCCATGACTCTATAATATTAAAAAAGTCGTACGATTCAGTAGCAGTGTGATAATGCTTATCTTATCTTATCTTATCTTATCTTATCTTATCCTATCCTTCGTTCAGCAGCAGTGTGATAAATTTAATTTTTGTGATAGTGAAAAAAATGCTGTTAAGAAAACTCTCTGTTTACTTATTTACTACTATCTTTTCTACTTTGTGTCGAAGATAAAGTTCGCCTTTGGTGACGAATAATAATTACGTTCATCTCATCCCATCTCGTCTCGGCTCGTCTCGTCTCGTCTCGTCTCGTCTGATCTGTATCATATATCTGTACAACCCTGTTTTCTATTTGTGGGTAAGTACTGTGAGTACCGTTTCTTGGTTGATTGGATGGTTTGTTTCATGTTTGTTCTGCTAGCGGTGGGTTTTTCCGCATAAAGCTAATTACATCAACGATCGCTGCTGCTGACTGAAACACGCTGCTCTTACCCTGCCAGACCTGTCTCTTACCCTTGCGTCATCCATCTCGTCTGTTCATATAAGGCGGAGAGACACGGTCTGACGATGGCAGGTCTCTATTTCGCCGATTTCTGAAGATCTAACCCACCACGAGGAGCACATGCCGTTGCCCCCAGGACACAGAGCCGTTGAATGGACGTGAAAGGGCCTTTGTACTTACAGTGAGACGTCTCGACAGACGCGCATGCATCGAGCTGAACGAAGAATTCGGCGCTTCCAATCCAGCATGTGATTGGCTTCCCACAAAATGGGAACAAAGGGCGATTTGGGGGCATATGGAGTTTTTTTTTTTTTTTTTAGTACTTTATTATCCCTTTCGGGAAATTCGGGCTGCTTTCCGCGGGGGAAGCGCGTCGCCGCGGTGCAGCGCCACCCAATACCTAGCATATTTTTTTACAATTTTGCTGGGGGAGGAAAGCCGGATAACCCGGAGAGAAACCCCCGATGAGCAGCCCGGTAGCCAGGAAAAACCGGTATCACATATCACAAGCTCGACCTGGGCTCGAACCCACGCTTCATCGCCATGACATTGGTGACGGCCGTTCAGTAGCGCAACGGCTAAATCCGACGTGCTACCTATTAGACCACCGCTCACCCCCGATTATTGGCATCTCTGAACAGTGCAGAAAATGAGCTTTCTTTTGGTAGGAAGAATTTTTTTCTGTAGCATGCTGTGGGTCTGAGGTATGTTTGTTGAGAACTTTTGACTGCTGCCTCTGTCCTCTTCTTGCCCGGTACGGGTGCCATATCAACAACCGGTGTTGAGTTAGCCATTCTGCAGTGACACTCTTTCGGCACACACCCAGAGTTCAGTGCAGTAACACTTGGCGAAACGATTGTAATACGGTACGGTAGCACGATGAACAGCCAACCAGAATCAGCGATCACAATGGCGCTGACAAATATCCAACTATTGCAAGTCTTGCAGATCAGAACATCACAAAATTTATATCGTTCGAACCAGCGTACAATGCCCGACCTCACCACATGAAATTTAGCAGCGATCGTCCTTTGTAATTAAAGGAAACAAAGGAAATCCGACAGAGCGATGCCACAGTCAACCGCCAAGGTGAACACCAACTCACAGAAAAATAAAAGTGTTACATGGGACTCTTGTTAATACAGCGTGGTTGTATGATACGCTCACTTTTATAAGCTATATCCAGCCTTAAAACTTTCACGGAAGTTGTATTAGTTGTTTAAGGATCCGAAAACGCAAAACAAAAAAAAAACCCTCAAAGTCGCTAAAATTGACCGCATCAGATTTTTTTCGATTTTCTCAAAAGTAGTTGAGCAACTTGTTCCCCCTTTTCGGGGATCCAATCACATATTCTTGGGTTTTTTTGTGGCTTGTACATGTGCGTCATAAAGGTTCAATTTATCAAGGGTGCGCGTCTGAACTGTGTGGGAGGAATGAACTAGGAAGGTAATTTTCTGTTCTGACGTGTCTGCTGTCTGCATGTCAGCTGGTGTATTGATGAATATGCAAATGCGCTCTGTGATGAGTCTGCGGCAGAAAATGCAGTCTCGGTTTTCAAAAAACCCTGAAAGCTACAGGGGAGCTAGATTCCATTTTCTTGACAGTAGACACGTGTGATGTCCACAAAGTCATTCATTCTTATATGCCTGTTGTGATTATTTTTTTGTTTGTTTTGTTTTTGTTTTGTTTTGGGTTGGTTTTTTTTTTTTTTTGGGGGGGGGGTGGTGGGGTGGGGGGATGGGTGGTGGTGGTGGTGGTGGGGGGGGGGGGGTAATACCTTTGTTAATACCTTTGTCACCATTTCACGCCCCACCGTTTCATTTTCAACAAAGGACAATAACATTAAATTGAACTGACCTCCCACCCACCCACCTCTCTCTCTCTCTCTCTCTCTCTCCTGGAATGAGAGAAGTTTGTTTTTGTTTTTCTTTGTTCCATTTTTCTTTGTCTGTGTTGTAGTTTAGTAAGTGCAGATTGTCATACAGGTTCTAACGAACCCACATATCTCAATCCTTCATCATCATTATCATCATCATCACTCAAATCGCTCCACGAGCTAAGCATAAACGTAACTGAATATGCCTTCCATTTCCAGCAGTCGCTCAACCGTTCTTCGAGCATCACGACCTGTTTTGCATGCGATGTCAAATTTTGTTGTCAGGTTCAATACCGTGACACCGCCATCACTCTGTTTATTACATCGCTTGTCTAACCACGCGATGTTTTATTCAAGAACTCACTTGACCCCCACCTCAGCTCAGAATACAGATGATCTGTATATATTCTGCGTGTGTCGCGATATGCTGGCCCTTGTCTTGTGAAACCAATTCCCAACGGAGGGAAAGGAAAGACAACTACAGTGTTGCGCACACAATGCGCAGTCATGATTTTAAACGGGTCAGCATGGGAAATCACATCTACCCTCATTTGGTAAAAGAGCATAAAGGCCGTGGATTTGATAAGCAGTTAGACTCTTTTATACCTTCTGACTGTAGACATACTGATGATCATGTAGACCCGTTCTTCTCAGAAAAATGGATTTTCACACAGAATCTGGTTAACGTCCATGCAAATGCGATTCGCGAAACAGCTGTAAGACAACTACTGTCAGCCGAGAGTTGTTAAGCCAACTAATGTTTTCGAACATTTTTGCTCGTGAGTGATTAGTACAGCCCTTAATGCGATACAAATTTGCGCGAGCGGTCGCTCTAGCAAATTCTACGACTGTTGTTACACTACTGGTGTGCTCAGTGTGGTCGCCGCATCATCGAGTACGCTTCTGATGGCTCAGTGCCAGCATTACAGACGCTGTCACTGTCTAAGTGGAGTGTTGATAGGTACGACGACAAGAGCTTCGAACGATCTACGAGCATACAAACGGTAGCTTCAGCCTCTTTAATATACATTTCTGCGACGCGATGTAGAAAGAAGTTGAGAGGTGAGAACGGAGTCAGACGAGGTGGAGACGTTCCAGGAAGAGGCGCGATTGCTTCCGATTGTTGAGACAGAAGGTGTCCAGCCGCTCTTTGTCCGCTTCCCACTAATGTGGGGAAAGTGGTGAAGGTAGAGGCAATAGGAATACCTTTGGGATTCCGGGAGGAATAAGAATGCAGAGAGAGAGAGAGAGAGAGAGAGTATAGGGTATAGGGTATGGGCTTGTGGACAGCAGGTGGGGGTGGAGGGGGGCGAATCCTAAGTCCGCCTCTCGTGGGGCGGGGGGGGGGGGGGGGAGGGGGGGATGGGTGATTCTGGGAGGAATAAAAATGCAGAGAGAGAGAGAGAGAGAGAGAGAGAGAAATGAGTATAGGGTATAACGTATGGGCTTGTGGACAGCAGGTGGGGGGGGGGGGGGGAATCCTAAGTCCGCCTCTCGTGGGGCGGGAATGGGTGTTTGTGTGTGTGTGTGTGGGGGGGTCCTAAGCTCCGTCCTGGCGTACTACACAGCGTATGTTCGGCTGGCTGAAGAATCTGGCGTAGCTTGTAGTCTTTTCTCAGACCCCGATCTGTGTTCTGTTCTGTGTAGACTTGGAGTTCCGTATACCAGCATCGAGATATGGAAAGCACATCCGATACTGGAAATGATATACTTTGGATTATGAAAAGGGTATACTCCGGATTATGGAAAAATATATATATAATGTACTTCGGATTACAGAAAGAATATACTTCGGATACTGGAAAGGATATAGTGTGGATTATGGAAAGGATATAGTTTGGATTATGGAAAAGACATACTTTGGATTATGGACAAGATAAACTTCAGATTATGGAAAAGATATACTGTACTTCGCATACTGGACAGGATATACTTCGGATACTAGAAAGGATGTACTTCGGATTATGAAAAGGATATACACTGTACGTCGGATTTTGGAAGGGAGATACTTCGGATTATGGAGACGATATACCTCTCGTTTGCGGAAAAAGAATGGTACTTCGGATTATGGATAGGATACATGCCTCGGATTATGGAAAGGACATCCTTCGCCTTCGTATTACCCCTCGCACCCTTTCTCTTCTTCTCTAAACCCCAGCCCCGTTACGACCTAGCCTCCCTTACGTCTGCACATAAACTACCCTGCTTTGAGACAGACGTAAAACTACGCTGGATTAACGGGTAGGAGAGTGGCTTATGGGCATGTGACTGTGAAACCATTACGAGGGCTGTCAGTTCAGAGATATCTCGACATGGCCAGAATGGGTAATAATCGATGAAATATCTCTCGTGCAAACACATCGTCAGTCGATCTGGACTCGGGGAGGAGGTTCTTATTCGTACGGGCACGCATACGTCAGTGCGAAGAGTCAATTGTATAAGCATCAAGAACAATGTCACACCACAACCACAAACCACCACCACCACCACCACCACCACCACCACCACTACCACTACCCGCCCCCGCCACAACCTTTTAGGCGAACTGCCTGATTTATTTGACTACTGTAAAAAAATATATCGGTTCTTGTCCGATGTCTTTGTTTTGTTGTTTTTCTCGTGTGACTTTGTTTTTACAGTCGGTGCAGTGACACGGCTGCACGATCGTCAAAAACAACACCACAAAAATCGAGAAACCTTTGAATGAATCCACTGGTTTACTTTATAAATGTTCAACCTGAAATATATCTGAAATCTGATTTCTTGAAAACATTTGGTTGAGAGATTACAAGAGTCCAGGAACCCCCCCTCCCCCCCTCTCTCTCTAAATAAATAAATAAATAAAGTTTTCTTGATTCTCTTGATTCTCTCTCTCCCCCCCTCTCTCTCTCTCTCTCTCTCTCTCTCTCTCTCTCTCTCTCTCTCGGCATTATTTTCGATTTACAACTCTTTTTTTGTAATGACGCAGGTATTATCAAAAAGCAATATTTTCACAATATCTGGAGGATATGCTTTGATTTATGAAACCCAAAATTCCAATTACCCGAGCTGTAAAGCGAGAACGAGGCTACAGTTCTTATTTCCCCGATTCTACGGGATTACGTCAGCAAAAGGAACTCAAAGGAACGCGTGCGTTTGATTTCCAAAGGCGGATACAATTTTCACTCACCAGCCAGAATAGGCGGTGTCTTATTTGAGATGCCAACAAAACCTCTGAGATGTTCGGTTATATTGGACAAGGTTCATTTCCTGACTGGGGTGCACATTATTACGTTTTTCTTGTGTGGTGGAAGTTTCTTTTCTATCTCCATCGCTGTTTGAGATAAAAGAAATCAGTTTTTTTCCATTGCTCTTTACAGCCATAACGTCAGAGAACCTATTGCGTCCCCTGCTATGACGTCACAGGGCAGGAGTGAGTGAGTGAGTGAGTTTTTGAGGCTTAACGCCGCGCAAGCCACAAAGACTAATTCGCGGCTAAGTGTGTCTGCACTACGTGAAAAAAAAAATGTAACGTTGGACAGCTGATGCAAACTGATCTACAGGGAAATATAAACCTAGGACATGCAGGAGACGCTGCACCTCACAGGGCAGGAATAGAGCCTCGGTTGTAAACAGCTATGCCCTTGCCATCTTTTAGTTTAGATTTCTTAGTTTAGTTGCATAGTCTTAGACTTGGACATCACACATTACTTTAGGATCTGTGTTTAATATGTATGGATTTATATGTCTAGGTAAATTAATGTGCGTGTGTGTGTGTGTGTGTGTGTGTGTGTGTGTGTGTGTGTGTGTGTGTGTGTGTGTGTGTGTGTGTGTGTGTGTGTGTGTGTGTGTGTGTGTGTGTGTGTGAGCCAGAAGAAAATTTTCTGCCATCGACAGACAATAAAGTTATATTGAATTGAATTGAATTGAATTGAAAATCAAAAAGCCCAGGAAATAATGACTCGTCATTTCGAGAAGTAGGTGTACGCAGTGGTGTTTCTTTAGAAAAAAAAAAAAAAGTTGTTTCGTCAATATGTGCAATAGGAAAAAACACTGGACGAACCAGTTACTGTGCTGCGTCCCACAATCCGTGACCTATGAAACTGGAGACGAAGTTTTATTAAAACAAATATTTATTGCCGATTTAAATTACATAAAATGCATAGAATTTGGCTTTCCGCGGGATCATGTGCATTATTACTCGCAGACTCGACCTGTTTACGATGAGGACTTCGTCCGTTCACAATAATGACTGACTTATAATTGAAACAGGATACTGCCAACCTCAAGACGTTCGGGAGAAAATTACATTTAGAGGCAACTGATACAGGTAACTAACAAAATTCACACCGCAAAATGTGGCATGAGAAATGTTATGTAGAGCAAGAGTGTTATTAATGTGTGTGTGTGTGTGTGTGTGTGTGTGTGTGTGTGTGTGTGTGTGTGTGTGTGTGTGTGTGTGTGTGTGTGTGTGTGTGTGTAGTGGATATGTCGATCGGTTCGTGAAAAACAGGGGCATGAGATTCAATTCAATTCAATTCAAACGACTTTATTGTGTCCATTAAGAACAAATTTGTTTTTTGTTCAGGGGCATGTAAAATTTAATAAAATAAAGGGTTAATATTTAAAGGCAGCTTCACGATGTATAACTAATATAAGACGAGCAAACTAAAAGTGATAAGAAAGGACACAATGCATAAAATTGATTCACCACTAATAATAATACCTCGATATGTTCATGTTGAGCAGCGGCAATGATATCCCCATCAGTTCATGCACAGCAGCGGCAGTGGATATCTCGATCTGTTAAAGGAAAGCAGCGGCAATGCCGGATATCTCCATCTGTTCATGATATCCCCGTCCGTTCATGGAAAGCAGCGGCCATGCCCGATATCTCAATCAGTTCGTAGAAAGCAGCGGCAATGCCCGATATCTCGATCTGGGCCCGCATGTAAAAGTCGGGGTTAGGGAGTTTAGCCCCGGGTCAGAATCTAACCTCGAACTAAACTAGCTCTAGGGTTACATTTTCGGGGGGGGGGGGGATTGCTGCTGTTGTTGTTGTTGTTGTTTTAAATCAGGAAGCGGGTCCATTCCAGCAAGGTGCCTATGCCGTTATAGAAGGATTTTTGTCTGTCTTTCTTTCTTCGCTTCCTTTTTGATTTAATATTGTGTTGGGGTGTCTTGTCCTAGTCTGTGTTAGGCCCGTAGCCGTGGGTTTAATTAATCTCGAGTTTTACATACGGGCCCTGTTCATGGAAAGCAGCGGCAATGCCGGATATCTCGATCTGTTCACGGAAAGCAACGACAATGAACGTTTTGAACTTTTGGTATTCTTTTCTAGCACACTTTTCGTTCTGATAACCATTGTGGAGAAGAAAGGAATTTCGACCAGTGCACTCACCCGATCTTTCACCCCCAGATGTTCTTTGGATCGCCTCGCAGTATAGTTACCGATCAAAGTGAACCCAGTTAATGAAAAGGAAGTCACCATTTCTTCACCGACCATCGGAAGTCTTTCAACGTTATGCACTCTCTGGCATCACTGCCTCGACCATTGACCTTACTTCGCGAAGCCCGGCGGATTTTTTTATTTTTATATTATTATTATTCCATACCGTGAATAGTGTAGTACTGGATACGTCCTTGATTGGAACTTTTCGACTGAACCGTCAGAGAAGCTTCTGCCACCCATATAAAAGAGTAGGATGAAATAAGAATAGTGGAAGGCGATGCTCTTTCACAGCACTGAGCGCATCCGCGGCCGAAAATAATGACAATCTTGGTTTTCCGGGGGGAAGATAATCGATATCGGCATTAACGGTCAGGGTGGCGGGCCTTTACTTACGGATGGCATTACAGAACGGGGCCAGCGGACTGAGAAGACAAATACTCAGCGCCCACTTCACCATAAAAGGGCACAAGTGTTGTGGATTTGATAGGCACTCTAGACCTTTTTTTCTATACGAGGTTAGCACTATAGGTTGGTCGTCGTCTGTATGCTTTGCCTCACGTCTGCCAGCAGAGGGGGAGAGAGAAATGAAGCCCCTGGAGGGCACACGCCTGCCAGTCAAAAATTGATATCAGAGAGCATTTCAAACTGACTCTTCAAATAGACCGCCATCGCTTCGCCTTGGGGGTCAGTACTAAAGCACACACAATAAAAGAGATGGGACGAGATGGTAAAAGGTGGGGGCGAGATTGGGGGCGAGATGTCGGAATTTCGAGAGTGGATCTCAGCGAGGTTCCAGGGCAGGCGATGACAAGCGAAGCACTGTGAGGTAGGAGGAAGGGGAGGGGAGTTGGGGGGGGGGGGGGCAGAACACGTCCTGATGGCAGCTGTCTCCATGGGGTTAAAGAAACTAGATTGGCGTTTTTCCGATGTCCTTCCGCTTCCAAATCATAACACCCTCATTTGTCGTTTTTCCACGCCACAGCACCTCGTTTTTCCAACGGGCCGCCTTCTGAATTCAAAAAGACATTGCACTGGAAAACCCCTTTGGGATTTCCAGTTGTCGGTTAGTATAGGAAGAATGCAGTCGCTTATCAACCACTGACAAAACGACGTGTACCAATACGTTCTGCAATCTAAATGTGTAAATAATAATAATAATAATAAATGGTATAAATGGCATTTCTTTAAATAAAACTCAATGCGCCGATCACACACACACACACACACACACACACACACACACACACACACACACACACACACACACACACACACACACATTTTACAACGATGGACAGATATGCACTGGTGAAACTGACTAGTTACACAAGAAATCACTGGAAGGCTCTGCAAAAAAAAAAAAAAAAAAAACACGCTTTAACATTGCTCTTTAAAACAGACAGTGTGGGCGCATTTCTCAGACTCGCAGGCAGGGAATTTCAAAAGGTTGGGGCGACAAAACTGAAAGAGCGCTCGCCAAAAGATTTCAAGATGCGCTTGGGAATTTTGAGAAACCTCTCGGACGACGACCGGAGGGTTCGCGACGGTTCATAGGTGACGAGTGAAGCCGAAAGGTATGGTGGAAGGATGCCATCAAAGTGACGAAATGCCAGAACAGAAATTTTACGGTCAAATTTTATAAATATAAAACTATAAATGCTCATACGTGTATTTCAAAATAACGGCTTTAAGAGTTCAGCTGAGGGTACTCGACGTCGAAATGTTTGAAGCGGCAGAGCAGCGGAGAAATTCCCATCCTGTTTGTTTAGCCTCCGTCATCTCTGGCTCCCTCTCGCCTTTTCAGTTTTGATCGACGTAGCTGGTCGTGGGTTCAGTTGCATGACGGGAGACAGACGCGTCCAGAAACCTCTTTCGAGGTTTTGTTTCATCAAGCGAGAAGCGATAAGCACAGCGCGTCAGTATGGTAGATAATCGAAGTTTGACTGATCGCTGCAGTGACAGCACAGTCGAGATTTAATTTCGTGATCTACCCTCTGGTGACTGTCGTCTGATTGCAAATCTCCTATTTGTGCCTAAATCTCACCTATACTGGCTCTAGATTCAACAAGGGTATTCAGACAAGAGAGATACGGTTTAGTGGTTAAAGTGTCCGATCCGCAGATCCAGAAATACCGGTGCGGTTTCGAAACTCCTGGTGGGCAGGAATTTGGTTGGGGGGAATCTTTCTCACCAGATCGAGTCAAATTCACGTACTGACTCGTTTCCGGTGCCTGGCCCCGTTTACATTACAGAGCGCTCTGAGGGCGCCCCTAAAGCGCACCGTACTGAGAGCGCTCCACGGCGTTTACATTACACAGTCCGTCGTGGAAGGGGAGTTGATATGTCACGTGCTCTCGAGGAATGTGACATATTCAAGATGGCAGCACCCAGAAAGCACGTGCTTTTGTATGCCTGACAGAAAAAAAAACCAACAAAAAACAAAAAAACCGATCTTTCGCCATTTGCAAAAATGGCCTGTTGCTACGGTGACATGACGAAAGCGCCCTAAGCTATAGAGCGCCCTCAGACTACCCACTGTAGGTAGTCTGAGAGCGGTGCGCTTTCGGAGCGGTTTGTCCAAGTGTAAACGCGACAGGGCGCTCTCAGAGCGCTCTCAGGGCGGTATTTTAAGCTAATGTAAACGGGACCCCTGTCTTGCCTGCATGCACACACGCATGCGTGAATATGAAGTGTCTCTGCCTATCCTTTATCATTTCTACTCAGTTGTGTTGTGTGTGTGTGTGTGTGTGTGTGTGTGTGTGTGTGTGTGTGTGTGTGTGTGTGTGTGTGTGTGTGTGTGTGTGTGTGTGTGTGTGTGCGCGCGCGCGTGCGCTCTTTCAGTTTTTTAGTTGTTCTTATGTAGTGTACATTGAGTGAATGATGTTTTTTTTTTGTTTTTTTTTACTTTGGTTTTAGATTGTAAGGCGCCTAGAGCTCGTTCCCCTGGGACAGGCGCCCTATTATTATTATTATGATTATTATTATTATTATTATTATTAAGTGTGCATGCTGGTCAAAAATCCTATTTCCAACGGGAGGGGCAGCTGAATGGAAAACAAGAACACGCAATGCATGGAGGAATAAGAAGAAGAAAGGGTGGCGCTGTGCTCACTGGGACGCGTTCCCCCGGGAGAGCAATCCGAATGTCTCAGTACTGGGATATCATATATATAATACTTAAAGTACCAACTTTTATAGGCAAGCGGAATTTTTCCTACCTAGGTCGGCTCCTACCCAGAGTGGGTGTACTATGGGTCCAAATGGGAAGCGGTTGCCACGCAGCCGAGACTCATACCCACTTCACGGGTGTGACTTTGAGGGTTTTTTCCCTTGTTATGACACATCTCATACGGTACACCGCAGGTGCCGTAGTTCCCGGGCCTGGCTAACGCTGGGATATTTATGACAGGAGGCGCAGAATGCGGCTGTATCGCGCTGTCTCAAAACCACATGGACATCCGTAGCATCAGCATACCATCATCCATATCATTGTGCATAGTATTTTTTTTTTAAATTGTCCCAGCTTCCAAGCCCTCCGTGGATTCCACTGCATCCATGACCTGGGAGAAACACCACTGCAGCTGGCGAAGAGTTGGGGAGGGGAAAAACAAAACTAAAAGCAAACACACCTTTAATAGAGTCAGTGACTGGGCCGGAGAAGTACTTGTGAATTTTGCAAATATTGCGAGTTTTCCTGTCATGGTGTGTCTGAGTGAAGCCGTGCGGTTTTCACCCGAGATACCTGATTATAATGGTATCACTTTTCAACACTGAGAACACGATGTCACTTTTCCCATCTAAACAGAGGGTACCATCGCGCCGTTTTCAGTAGATTTAAATGTCACAGTGTCGCCTACTTCAATCGGACAAAAACGAAGCCATCAGCAAAACGGGTGATGCACTTGGGAAAGGACCAGACGAGGGAGGATGGGTGGTAGGGGGTTGTAAGAGGGTAAAGGAGGGGTGGTGGTAAGACAGATGTAAAAGATGACGGGAGAATCAGGTCCCTTGCCCTCCAGACCTTCTGCCTTCACGCTGTCTGCTTGCCATCCATCTCTTCAGCCTTCAGCCCGGATTCATTGCAAGCTCCAGTTGCTTGTTGCGAGTTCATTCTCCGTTCTCGGAGTCTCGTGAACTTTAGCGTCACAATACCTAACCCTGAGACCGAAGGAAGCAGCAGGACGCTTTGCGTGACGAGAATGGTGAAATGTCTAAGGACCTAGGGTTCCATTACCGTCATCTAACTCCGGAAGCCGGGGGGGTCGGACGGGTCCGCCATCAACACAGTACCGTCTTCCACATCATCGTTGGGTAATGAGCAAATTCACTTCTTCATATCAAGGTCCGTGGTCTTTCTTCAAGATTACCAGCTCTGTCGTCTGTCTGCCCTTGTGAGATCCCAAATGTGCTCCACCCTATCCTTCACGTGTGTCTGGTTTGCTGGTGATGTCTCAAGATTACAGAACACTGTACAGGCTGTGTGCCGCCGGTGGTTGCCTGGTGCCCGGTTTTGGATTGCGCCTACATCTGATCTAGTCTTCAGGGTTGTCGATCAGTCCGTGCCGTGTCTTCCACGTCTTGAACCTGAGATGAATCTTGCGTGACTTTTAAGTTCTATAATTGAGTAGAGTTCAGCTTTTTCTTCCACTCTTCCCGTGTCCATCGTCCCCTAACTGACAGTCTACGCTGGAATCAACGTTTGGCATCTTGATATGGAGTATTAGGCGCTGCTGAATTTAATGCGTACTCTCACCAGCAAATCTTTAAAAATAAAAACAACAATAACAACAGCAACAGAAAATACACAATGGTACAGGGGAGCCGGGATAGCCGAACAGTAGAGCGTTGGGCTTTCAATGCTCGGGTCGTGAGTTCGATTCCCGGCTTGGGCCAAATATTTGTGCTGGCCTTTTTCTCGTTGCCCCGTCTTTAATATCACCTTTACGTGGTGGAAAAGGGCGTTAAACTCCCGACGATCCCCCCCCCCCCCCCCCCCCCCTCCACACATACACACTGAGCTACAGAAACTTGTCTCACAAATCATACATATTTGTTGGCTTGGAAACGCTGGTTCCACAACTCAGAATGATACTCGGGCAGTTCGCCTCCGCTCCCGGGGGAGCCGGGGTGGCCGAATGGTAGAGCGTTGGACTCTCAATGCTCGGGTCGTGAGTTCGATTCCCGCCGGCTGGGACCAAATATTTGTGCTGGCCTTTTTTCTCGTTGCCCCGTCTTTGATATCACCCTTATGTGGTGGAAAAGGACGTTAAACACCCAAACACCCACCCACCCTCGCCTCCGCTCCCTCCCCCCACCCCCTTCCCCCCGTCCTCAACTCCCCAGCTACCCCCTGCTCATAATGACAGGTGCAGAAGGGATAAACAG